>JAFBJT010024565.1:0-17294 GCA_016785325.1 Chascanopsetta lugubris | reverse complement strand
GAGAGAGAGAGAGAGAGAGAGAGAGAGAGAGAGAGAGAGAGAGAGAGAGAGAGAGAGAGAGAGAGAGAGAGCCAGAGAGCCAGAGAAGCCTCAACCCATTGGACCATGCTGTTGGAACTGTGCCACATACTCCAGCCAGTCAGTCAGTCAATTATTGAAAATGCCATGAGAGGAATATGGAATATGGAATATGGAATATGGAATATGGAATATGGAATATGGAATATGGTGACGTGGAACGTCTTTGACAAGTTGTCTATAATGTCATGGGAGGGAACCTGGTATCACTCCTCTGGACCATAACCGTCCCAGTCCACCAGACACTGAAACTTTGACCCTCCCCAACGGGCAGCCAGGAATTCACACCTGTCAAACTCTGGCCCGCGGGTCAAATCCAGCCTGCACTGTCCCACAAGAGAATATCAAATGTCTATTAGAGCTGCCCCGCCGGTACAAAGGGCATACACTGCTGATACTACAAGTCCCAGAATGCACTATTGGTGTGTAGGCGCGACTACACGCAGAAAATGCCAGGGGCCCCGGGGCCAGAAGGGGGCTCTCGAGGGCTGACCAACTTTTCCGATCCCTGCAGAGCAGTGACAATGTGAGAGTTTGGAAGGACAGTGGTCGGCCAGCGCAGAACTCCCCACTGCTCCCTCTCGCATGTAGTGCGTCTTGTAAACAAACAAGTGAGAGCGGGTCTGTCAAAATGAAGAGAAGTGATCAGTCTGGAAGTGACAAAGGAAGAAGGAAAAACAGGAGGATCAAGACAGAGGTAAATAGGGCAGATAATATAGATGCTACTGTAGTTCAGAGCAGCTTTGAATGTCCTGCTCCTGTTGAAACCTGCTTGTCTTAGGCTGAAAATCAAAAACAGCTCACTTGGACAATCCTTTTTTTTAGCTGTCAAGCTAAGAATGACAAGTTCTACAATTTATTGTCACCAGAGGACTGTTCTTCACCGGCTCAATGCAGCTCATTTGGTATGTGGGGTGGATTTAATTCTTTATTCAAAGAGAAGTTGCCATTGCATGTGGGGCAGGCTGCAGCGCATTCAGCGATGTCCTTATGTATGGCGGACCACTGGAACTTCTTCTGGATCCTCTCTGGGTTCTGCGGGTAATGGGGTGGCAAGAAGAATGAAAATGATTAGTCCCCTGGTCAGGTCCACTCTATAGAGGGCCAAGAAGACCTCCTGTTTGATGGGCGAGGGGAAGGACCCCACAAGGCAGGATTTAGGTGGTATGGTGGGTGCCGATTGGTTTCTGTCCTGGAGCTTCCTGTCTCTTATTGGAGGCTCTTGTGAAAGTTCCTGGTGTTATGAGCTGTTCCACCTAATGATTAATGTGTTGTCCGTGAGCATGTAGCGCTAAATGTTTCCGGTCCATGTCTGTAAGGTCGTACTGACAGGGTTTCAGACTGGTGCACTCACAAAGTGAGACACAGATTACGAGAAGCAAAAACACAGGTTTAATGTCAGAACCAATGTCTGGTACACAAGAGTCCGTTTGTGAAGAGCAAAGGCACAAAATCACAATCCAGATTGTGGTCAGGTGGTGAGCAAGGTCAAAAACATGGAGAGACAAAACTAGAAATGTCAAGGTCTTGTCCAGGTCTGTACTAAATATATTTTAGTATGTTTAGAATTGTTTATTCTGCACATTTTGACTATGAACCATCAAACACGATAAACACACTAAAAACTGAAATTTGTATTGTACAAGAGAATCTGTAACAAAACATAAATGCTATTATACTACCAGACCAAAAGACCACAACATAAATCTTCAGAGAGAGGAGAAGGAGTTTGTACTTTTCAAATACAATTTTCTAAACACAAGTTTGTTCTCCTTGTGTGATGTAATTTAATTGGATTCCAATGCTTATAATTAGCACACACAGGGGTAGGAGCTCAAGCACTACTTAAGTTAATAACAAAGCACCTGATGAGTCCTCCACTTCAATTTCACTTCATGTCTACTCACAGAATAAAGTTATATGCCAAGTGGTTAATTACCTCCACCCAGGAAATTGTGTTGTCATTGCAGTTCGATGTTTCCAATATTTAAGGGGATTATGTAAAAACGACTGGACAGACTACCACAATCATCTGGTATTACATTAATACAATTTTGATGCCAGTCCGGATCAGGAGTGGAGCCATTTTCTTCTCCTTTCATTGTCTTTAACATTGCGATTCTGGACATTTTTCACTGTTTGAACCAATTTCATTGGTTTTAAATAACCAAGTGTATTGGAGAAAGTTTTTATGAGTCTGTGTATGAAGGAGAATTGGGGTAAATTGCATATAAAATCCATGCATTTTTTGTGTTCATGAATTAGTGTTACCATCATTATCATTCTTAAGCATTTCTTTGTAAAATCACGCTGCATTACATCATAACTGTGCCTTTTAATCTCTTTTGTTCTTTCTTTTCTGCAATTCTGTGACCACGCCCTGCAGTTGGTCAGTACAAGTTTGGAAATTAACTGACTTTATTGCAAACCAAAAATTATAAAGTATTTTCACATTTTCAACTATACACTCAACGTGCCCTCTAATGTCTGTCTATTGTAATGTAACAGTGTAATATTTATTTCGTTATATATCTATATAGATATCTCAATAGTTCATTCTTTGTAAATGCTCATCAGATACTATATTTTCAGATCAAGTAAACTAAAACAATAATTCTCATTCACTGCTGAAATGTGGAAATCCTGGAGCATTCAAATGAATTGAAAGTTATTACAGTAAAACAAAGTTTAAGTTTACATCAAATCCTTGCTGGAATTCCAAGTGATGGAAAATACTACTTTCATAGTTGTCTGCAGTTCGTATGACTCAGTTGTGCCACCCCTCATTGTTCAGATGGAATAGATGGGCACAGGACATTAGGAGACAAGCCTGGTCTGGCTGGCAAGAGAGATATTGGTCCAGAGGAGGACTTCAAAACAGGTCTGTTTGTCTTTCTCTCACACAATAATAGATTTCATTGTTGTGGTTCATAAGAAATGAACACCCACACACCTGTCACACTGACACTGCTGTGGGTCATTTCCAGTCAACATAATTGCTGTGAGATTCTATGACGTGTGTTTGTCAGGAGCACACGTTCACCTCCCTATATGTTAATAGCAGAGCGACCATCAAACATGACATGAAATGGAGACGTTTCTTGCTTTGCCTCCACAGGCTCTCTGAGAATTGCAGATGAAGACATCATCCACACCATCATTGACTTCCTCTCATACCTCAAACTTAAAGGTACCATGATCTTTTCTGTCTTAACTGAAATTATTTCCACACTTCAGCAATACTGACCTATTAACCAATACTAAAGTTTAAGTAAATCAGTGTAAAGCAAAAAGAGGCAAAAATAGTTACTACCAATCACTTTCACAATCTCCCTTTGGATGACAACCCTACTGAGTTAATACAAGGGAGATTTTGTCAGTAATATTGTGATCATCGGGGCCCTGGACAAACAGGCCACCCACAGGCCCTACTGTCACATTTGTGAGACATTCAGTATTTTATGTTTTGACATTCATAAGAAACATGTAGTATTTGTTAGATTTGTCGATAATATAACAGTGTGTGTTTGTGTGTTGTACAGAGATGGGAGCGCTGGATACCCTGCCATCCTCTGTGATTTCAGATGAAATGTCCAATCCTTAATGGTTCTGCTTCCCAGCTGTTCTTTGTCCTGTACCCTCTGGCTAACACTGTCCAAAAGGTCACATTACTGTGGTTCACTTCCCTCTGACGAGAATTGTCTACCAATGATCAAACTCATCTGTAACTCTACTCCTCCCAATACAAATTCAAAATCTTTCTGCCCCTTGAAGTTTATATTTGTTGTAGACCAGAGTGTGTTTGCTTTCTGTTGGTGCATCTAAGTATTAGTTATAACAGACTACTAAGAAACCAACACCGTATAATTATCTACATAAAATTGCATTGATATAAGTGAATTAAGTCAAATAAACACATTTATGGCACTGGACTCACTGGACAACTTGAATGTATTTCTCTTGATCACAGTCAGATGTTTTTCAGAGCAGATGACATTGAGTCCTATTTAAAACTGCTGGCTAAGGATAAACATGAATATGGTCAAATTGTTGAAACAATAAATAGAGCCTTGCACAGGGGCACCATAATAATAGATGAATAATTGAAATATTTATCTAAGGTAAATTATGAATATATGAGGGTGAATGGATGATGGAATGGGGATGAATTAGCAATCTGCAATGTATTACAATATTCAGGAAAATGGGTTTAGGTAATAGTGGGTGAAAAATCGGGACGGATATTTAATCAAATCTATTTTAAATATGCTGATATCAGTATGAGACATCAACCCAAGATCTTTCTTGCTTGGCACTGATCCATAGAATAATGTATAATTGGTATAAAAGTTTCCTCTGATCCATAAATGTCTTTCAGACTCAATTTTATGCTTGGGATGTCATGATTAGTGACCAATATTTAAAGTCATAGGTAGAGGGACATGTGATCTTAAATGAAGCAGGCCCCCACCCACAAAAATCCCATATTCCCAAAAGCACAGGGAGAGGTGCAGATGTCGCAGCAATTATTAATTCTGACCTTAACCTTAATCTTATACAATAAACTATCCTACATTCTGAATTTGACAGAGTTTTCAGATTTTCTCTCCAAAGTAGTTCTCTGTTCAGATAGAATCACAGCAACTTTTAAATAGATGTTGCCAATGACACCCTCAGCTCAGCACTCAACTCATACATAGACGCAATGGACTTCATTCAGCAGGTGAAAAAAAATAAAATAAAATAAACCACAGGGGCCTGTTTTACAAAGCAGGCTTAGTGCAAACTGAGTATGTTAACCCTGAACTGAGGGTCACTGAGTTTTCCGTTTCAGGAAGCGAGGTTGGCTAAACCCAACAGACAGGAGTAACTCCAACCCGTTTCACGAAGCGAAATTCAACTCAGAATCAGTTGGTATGGTAACAGACTCTAACCTGAACCTAACCTGGTCGGGAGCAGGTTTACTTTAAGAAACCCAGAGTTTCTCACTATCGCTTCCTTCGTTCAGCTCCTGAAACGCTAATGATCCAATCAGTGGTCCGGTTGATGAGGAGGTTACATGGCTTCGCAGGGAGTTAAGTATTCGCTGAAAAGCCTGTGGTACACAACCAGTTGAATCTTGTATAGTGCTGCCAATAAGTGTCTCATCTGTCCACAAGAGTGAAGATCTTCACTCTTATATATATATACATATATATATATATATATATATACACACATATATATATATATACACATATATATATATATATATATATATATACACAAATATATAGGTCTGACCTGGACAGCACCATGTTCTTTATTTGGCTTGGTTGCCGTCCTGAATCTCACAAAACGTTGTTTCTAGTCTGGCCGCTTGCCAGGCTTATCAAAGGGAAAGTTTGTCACTTTGTGAAAAAATAAAATTAATTTGAACCTTTATTTAACCAAATAAAAACCTATTGAGACCAAGGGTGACCTGGCCAAGAGGTCAGCAGCACATGTCATAAGAACAGTTACTTGGAACAGCACTGTTCAATGGTGTCACGCTGTCTGTCCCTCAGGATGGAACAGAAGGCTCCAAGTGGAATAACTTCAGAGAGTTTCAGTTCAATCTGTAGAGTATTCCAGGCCGAGGGGCAGCAAAACTGAAAGCTTGTTCCAAGTTCAGTCCTTATCCGAAAAACAGATCAAACAAGTGAACTGCATGAGCGCAAGGCATAGCAACTGCTTGTTTTCTGCAATAAAGCACACAAATAAAGGGGGAAGAACCTGAAAGAGCATTATAGATTAGGGGCAGCCAATGTGTATACCTGCGAGAACTCAGAGAAGGCGAGTTTGATTTCGTATACAAATCACGATGGAGGGTGAGACGACTGCAGCCAGAGACAAACCTCAGTGCTGAGTGAAAAACAGTGTCCACGGACTCAAATAAAGCTCGTCCCCGGAGTCGAGAGTGGGTGAGAAGGTCGCTGTTACTGATTCCTCTCTGACCCGGAGAGAGAAGCAGGATCTGTTTCTGAACAAGAAACCAAGCTTTACCTGAACTTTAGTCACCAGATTTTTGATATGCGCTTTACATGAAAGCTCCTGATCTCGGATAAAACCCAAGTGCTTATAATTGAGGTTTTTCCTTTAGATGTTATAATATTTGGAATGCTCTGTGATAGCAACTTTCTGTGAGAGAAAACCATCAGCTTGGTTTGATCAGTGTTTAAAACCAGACAGCTTTAAGATGATCAGATGAGGCAGTCAACCAGTCAAACTTTGCCTTGGCTCGTCTAATCCTTCGTTTTAACTTCTGAAACCATTTAAATGATGGAGACGGAGGCTTTCATCTTAGCTCAGTGACTTTAACGTGCAGAGCCGGCAGCACGATAGCAACAAAATGTGTACAAATATTTTGATATTTGACTTTGAGTTCTTTTTTTATTTCACACTTCAGATGGATGTGTGTGCCTCAGCAGCTGGGTTCTGTTCAGAGGGATGTTATCACCTGATGACATTTATTTCCACTCTGTGTGATCTCTGGATTACTGAGAATAATAAAAAACAAAACGGTCAGGGATTCAGACAGAATGAGAGGATGCCACGATATGTGTGCAAGTCATTTGGTTTATTCAGGAAAAAGAAGTCTCCTGTGTTCTCTCTGTCAGTAAATAATATTAAGGTTGCATTCGCGTCATTAGACATTTATTTTTTTCCAAGATAATTCAGGCATGTCACTTGGGTTGAGTTTATAGAATTATTTTGAAAAAGAGGTTTGTATGGTGCTGTCAGCAGCCACACAAAGGTTTACAGTGAGTATGCAAGATTTCATGTCACCTCGAAAGTTTTTGTAGAGGTACGAAAGATTTTCGTCAAATAACTTTTTATACATCAGAGAGTTGACGTGGAAACGTTTGTACAAACTCTTTTAAATGAAAGTTTGAAAGATTGCATGAACATGGACACCTGTAATGATTCAATTTGTAAATTACCCCAAGATTTCAGATTAGAAAACATGAAACATGCAAGCATTTATTTTGCCAATTTAAACGGAATTTAGATAGAAATAAAAATAAGATTGGGACACAAATCTCTGTAAAAGGCCATCTTTACTCAAGCAATTGACACAATATGCATGATCATATTTGGTGACATCAAACTATGCACTGTTCATCCTCATCTCCCTTCAAAAAGTACAATAACAAAATATACTTTACATGTTAGAAAATCTTCCCTTATTTACTCCCTGCCAATGAAATCTTCCCCTGAGGAATTGTTTGAATGGACTTTCATCCATCGTTCACGAACCCATTAGATAACAATTCCCTTTTCCGTAGTTTTCTCTTTAAAATTATTGATTGATCGATTGAACTTTGAAACAGATATTTTGACAAGTCAAATATGTTTGACAGTTATTTAAGTGGAATGGAAAACAGCTGCATCCAACTCTCCTTGGCATGTCACTATTTTCTTGTTGTAGCTAAAAAGCTTGCTCTAAACAAAGCACAGTATCTTATTTGAAATACAACTGAAAGGGTTCAGAATGAGTGACAGAAATTGGTAAGGACAAGACCAATTAAAAAAACTGATGCGTTACTTTGTGTGCTTAAAAATTATAAGTCCAAATGCAACTTCAAGTTGACCTTGATTGACTCATTGTATTCACCAAGTCACAAACATTTATACTGTGCCTCTATTTGCAGCACAAATCTATGAGGACATGGGACAAAGTGGGGTTCAGTGTCTTTCCTTGCCCAAGGACACCACAGCACACAGAATGGGGCAGACAGGAATCAAACCCCCAACCCCGTAGCCAGAGGACAGACCCTCAACCCCCACAGCTCCCTGTTATTTTCATTAGTATATATTATGTTATCTGTCTTATGTATATATTCACCATGACAGATCATTTCAACCAGGATCTCATACTCACGTAAATGGGACCGGTTGACTTGAGACCTCTCGAGCATTTTATAACTGGATCCCATTTTCTTCCTTTTTTTGGCGCAAAGGGAAATTGCAAAAGTAGAAATGATTGAATTGTGATGTTAACTGTTTTCAAAACTCTGCTTTTTTCCATCAAAGCGTCAGCCAGAGACAAAGGAGGACAGCAAAGATCTAGAATAGAGTACAATAATCTTGTCCCAAAGTTTATTGCTCTTACAGTGTTGAACATGACTTATCTCTTTCACTTGACACCAACTTGCTGATGGTTGATATGAGTACACTTGTATTAAAGTGTAAATGTTATTGGAGGTTATATTAGGTTAATAATGACTTTGTCTCTAATTCTTAATAAAATCACACATGTACCACTTCAGACACCTCTTCATTTCTTCCCCATACATTTGAAAAAAACAATTTCAAATCATTCTGATTACACTACATTATGTAATGTGCAATGAATGTTTTAATGTAACTGCAACTGCAGACCCGGTTATATTATTGCTATATCATATCTAAGACTCTTTTTCTTTAGTTGTGTCGATGTGTTGTTGTGTAGAACCAAACAAAGTCTTACACAATTACTTAATGCATTTTTCAGAAACATTCCGTTCTTTGTACTCTGTTGTATATGTAGCGTACTTTGATCCTTCACAAACATATTCATCACAATATAGTTTCTGTGTTCTGCTGCCTTGCCAGTTTTTCTGAAAATTGTGTATGGGCAATATCAGATTTTGGGTGATTAAATTAATGTCGCAAGCCCAATTGTGGTCGGTTTTGGGCTTAGCTGCTGAACATTTCCACAAGCTGTTTAGTTTGGTGAAGATGCTGCACTATAGAACAGTGAGGACTGGGTTAGCAGTCTGGCTCTCATCATGATCAAACTGCTTTGTTCGAAGCGGCACATCTCCAATCACACTGACAATTTATCAGCATGTATCTTGCTGCCTGTCATGACAACAAATGTCTTCAAGCACTTACTTTCCATACCTTCAATTTATATTCAAACCAACCTGTCATATTATAAAACTTTTAATATTTTTGCTTGAAATCACAATATTGCAAGTGGTGTCCCTTTGCTTACAAAGGGCTCAATTTTCTTTACGATCAACAAACAACTTCATTTACATGAGTGCTGCCCTAAAATGATCTGTTATTGTACTCCACAAATTATTATTGTGGCATTTGTTGAGTTTCAACAGAGTAATGGAGCACTTAGAGTTACTTCTACATCTCGAGGACCTCTGAATCCATACTGCCTAATTAATGACATTAAATATAAGTTTTGCGTTCAGAATGACAGTGAAGCTGTGTGATTAGCATCAGCCGGATCTCGAGCAAAAAAAAAGTATGTTTTAATACTTTGTACTACGCGCAGCTGGGTGTGTGCAGCCTTGAATTGTAGGCTGCACACACGATTCTTTGGAAAAAAGAACCTTGAAGTCCAACGGGAAGAAATGATCTAGGTGGTGATGGTGAGTCTGACATTTGTCTGGCAAGGTGCACGGCTCGTTGTTCTATAGGAATCTGTGGCAACAGTCCTCGCTGCTACAATGTGGCTGTCAGAGTCATGACGATTACAGTGTTACCATGTTGCCGTCTTCTTTTATGCTGTCCTGACTGCTGCTGGGTATGTTCTCGTTGTGACTGGACATCGTCACACTGTCATTCAAGGATGCTCCAACGCTAATGGGCAAAGAGATGCTCTGTGGGAGGGGTCTCACCACAGAGGGGAGGAGTGAAGTGTTGGTAAGTGAGCCTCTGTTCAAGTTTGTGTTGATACTGTCATTGACCTGGTGGGAATCATAAGGTGTCAGACAGTCATTCTCCAGTATCAGGTCACCATCATCATCTTCATCACTGTCACCCTCAGCGATGCTGTTGCTATGGTAACAACAAATGACATGACAAATTAGAGTTAGAACCTTAATCTTGAAGTTACAGTGTGAATGTGAATGAAACCTTAAATGCAGGGTTGTTCATCTAGAAAAATTCCTGAAACCGGTGCAGTACAACTCTAAAGTAATGGACTATTGGTTTTACCTTGAGTTCAGACACAGCATTTTTGAACTGCTCTGTTTTTCAACAGAAATATCATATGTAACTACATTAAACACAGCAAAAAATCCCAAAACTCATCTGTCTATAATGGATTTTCTGAGTGCAACATAGGCATAACAAAAAAGTACATTTTGTACAAAAATACATGTAAACATACATATATTGACATGATATATTGTGCACTTGCCATGTAATACCTTGCAGTGATTGTGTAACTTTGAGAGGCAGGGCTTGTTGAGTCATGTGACAAAACAGAACCTGTAGATCCTGTTGAGCCAACAGAGCCAGAATTCCCCAATGAGGTCTTCCTACCACGATGCACCACGTTGTTCCTCTGGTTAGCTGGTTTCACAGTCACGATAAGGTTGTGACTGTTGGCCACCATCATGTCTGTAACCTAAAATAACAAATGGAGGATCTTAGTGGGCAAATCCCATCAGTCTTTCAAGGAATGCGTATACGTAAAATATCTTTTATTCAGATTAACATTTGCCCAAATATTTGCGTCCATGTACACAGAGCTGCTCATCTAAATATTGACTGTACATAGCTCTGTCAGTAAAGTCACATTTAGAACAAACAGATTGTTTTTTTAGTTTGCAAACCCTGTATTGGGATTACCAATCGAAAAGGTCATAGCACAATCATCAGGTTGAATGAAGATTATGAAAACAAATGTTTTATAGAATTTTCTTTGAGCCTCTGCATTTGTACCACAGATCGTTACAAATTCCAGTCAAGTTTGCTCAAATGTACTGCTCTACTGAAAGATTAAGATTCGAAGAGAAAAGAACACAGTTACAATCCAGTGTCTCAAAATCAAATCATATTTGAGGCTGATGTACATTTAATGAGTTAACTCCTTTGTTGTGCAAAAGTGAGAGTATATTACAAACATTTTATTGTTTGATGATAAGGGGAGACTGTTAAGGTGCTCATTACTGTCTCACTGAAATTTGTTTAGTTGCTGACTTGGATTTCTTATTTTTTTACGGAATGATTATGTTAGTTAAAGGTATGTTAAAACAGTAGTAATGTAGTGTCACTCTGAAATGACATTACTCTAATTTTGCCACTGGTATAAAGCAGTAGGTTGAGTAGATTCCTCAAGTGCTGCGGATGTTCAAATCTTTGGTACATGGGTCTTTGTTTCTGCTTCAATGTGATTTTGTCTGTTTATGTCACATTTCTAGAGGGCTAGGTTTGATCAAGGAGACTTCAAAGGGCTATCCTTTCTTTTCTCAAACACAATGATTTCACGTGTAAATATTTGGGCTTCTTACAGAATCATAACTTGCGATTCAGTTAATAGGGCCGACAGATACTTGCACAAAACCATGGAAAATTGAATGGGGTGAATAAAAATCCCCAAAATGTGAGCTGATATAACTCCTATAAAGCTTATGTCTGATAAAGTTTCCTAAGCATGCAACTCTACAATGCCTGTTTGTGTGTATCGTTCTCAGCGGCCGTCTATTTGTGACCCCCCAACTGTTATTCCTTGTTATTCAGTTGCGACTGACAGGGCTCTAGCTACGATGGGCAGACAGGGAGCCTGATACCTGTTACCACTACAAAATTCACCAGTCTGTCCTTTGTGCAAGTCCTGGAAAAATCGACTCTGAAATCATGGCAACAATGATGAGACACATAAACTTCATGAGAGTATCATCTGCACTGCAGCATCGCTTGCCACGCTCGTTCCTGACTGAGGTCAATGCAGCGTATGATTTGCTCAAACACAACATCATCTGATGGCTGAGCAAAGGCAAGGTCCTGGGGTATTTTGGGGCCATTAGGAATGAACTACAAGTGTTTGTGTCACAGCAAAGGAGTGCAAAAGCTAAACAGTTCAGATTTCGTGCAAAATCCAGAAAAGATGGAAGCTGTGACATTTTTGACTGACATAACATCTCATCTGAATAACCTAAATCTGAAGCTTCAAGGGAAGAACAAAGTGTGTGAGCTGATGTCAGCGGAGGAAACGGGAGGTCTTCAAAAGTGGTAGGCTGTTTAACATTTTCTACCACACACATTATCTGGAATTGCTCCACTTCCCAAAACTTTTGGAACAAACCGACAAAAAAGGAGCTCATCAGCAACATGTTTCATTTGTGGAGAAAGTGAGAGAAAATTTCAAGACACGCTTTGATGACTTCATATTGGGAAAACAAGTCCTTCTCTGCATTGACAATCCATTTCTGGTCAGAAATGTGAGAGTTCACCTCAGAAGCACAACAAATCTTCTCATGGGCCACAGCTGCTTCACTGCAAAGTGAGCGAATGACCTGCAGGAAAACACTGCACTGAAAGAGACTCAGTGTGACGTTACCACCTTCTGGACAAAATACAGTAACTGCAGCCACTTTCCCTCTGCTGCAGGGTCAGATGGCACTTCACATTCTAACCATGTTTGGCTCAACTTACCGCCATGAATCTGTGTCCTTAACAATGAACGTGGTGAAGAACCAGTATGAACACTTGCATCGGTGTGTCCGCCCGGCCTTCACACCATTTGAGCCAAAGTTCAAAGCATTGGCAACAGACACAAGATGCCATTTCTCTCATGAAGCAGTGTTTGGCACCGACACTTGGAATGAAAAATAGTGATTCATTACACTTTGATTTCTGAGATCTTGATCTATTTGTTTACCATTGTTTACCAAAGGAATCTATGGAGGTGTTGATTTTTTTTGTTAAACTGAAAGGGACATTTGGTTTGATTTGAGCATGTATGTTAGTTTTGGAATTCCTGTAAAGCTGGATTCACCTTAGGACAGAAATACATTTTTCTTTCTTTCAAGAAGTCTATTGTCATATGCACAGTCAAACATTTAAAACCATACAACGCTTCCCGTCACACATACATGTGGGAAAGATAGACAATAGTATATGTAAGTCACGTGACGCGCTGCTCAGGAATGGCTGCCTGAAACTTTGCACCGGTCACAATCTGGCGATTCAAGTTTGATACGATGGTCTTAAGTTGATGACACGAACTATGGAGTAAAAAACTAACTTAAGAGATGAGTTCACAATGAGGGGTACTAAGAATACTGCGGGGAAATGTGCAACCACAACAAGCACTTCTTCAACTTCGGAGCGTGCTAGCGGTGCTAACAGCAACCGCTGCTAATGACACCGCTGTGGTCCGAGCTGCCTGCGACAAGCTGGTCATGGACGCGACCAACGACTCCTCATTGGATGAGCCTAATAATTGAGCCTAATAATTCAACTTTAACCCTAACGCCAACAGAAACATTTAGCGACAACGCCCCCATAGAGACTGTGGGGGTTATAAGAAGCCTACCATCAGGAAAAGCACCCAGCCTTGATGGCAACACGGCTGAGTTTTACAAAAGCTGTGCCATGGAACCGGCACCTGTAGTTCTGAACATGAAAACAGAAGCATATGAAAAAGATGCCTTACCCCCTTCTCTGATGGAGGCATTTATCAAAGTGATTTTGAAGCGTGGAAAAGGTCCGACAGATGGTAAAAACTTCAGGCTTATCTCCTTTCACCAATTCTGCCACTTTCTCCTCTCCATTGATAATCAACCCAATGACTAACGTGTTATCAGCTAACTTAATGATGCTGGTGTTGTTGTGGGATGCCATGCAGTCATGGGTGAAGAGGGTGTACAGCAGGGGCTCAGCACACAAAGCTGGGGGGGTCCATATGTTTACAGTCCTGGTGTTTAATGTCCGGAATGTAAACACAGCGCTGAACTCCCTCACTGAGTCAAAGGGTGCTATTGTTAATGAACACTGTGGTGCTCAGTAGAATCTGGTGTCTTTGCCAGGATGATTATTTGATGACCTGAGCTCAGCATGACACTTGGACCAAAATTGAGAAACAATAACACTTGCGAGCAATTGTGCGTTATCTTTAGCTATGGACACTGACATGACAGCGCCCCATTACCAAGCTGTTCTAAGAAACCAAATACGTTTGGCATTTATATCAGATCATTACAAGTCGAGACGTCCCTTGGAGCCTTAAGACTCATCATCAGCTTATCACAGCAATCATTTAAAATCTGATTTACTCAAAGGGGTTAAATGGCACAGACTGACTTAATTTAATGGGACTTTCCACTTCAAAGGCAGCAAATACAAACTGAAATCATTATGGCGAAACATGTTAAGTTTTGTTCATGCTTGAGAATACTCCCGGTATTTACCTGATCCAAAGACTTTCCCGCAACATCTATGCCGTTCACCTCTAGAATCTCATCATTTACTCCCAGCAGTCCGGTGCTCTCTGCCAGCCCACCACGCACCAGACGAGAAATGAAGACTCCTGGAACCTAAACAACAGAGTCAGAGTGTCAAATGTTACATCTAATATGTTACTGTGCTGGTATTCTGAAAAATATTAGGTACATTTTTGTAAAGTGATGCATCTTTCATTTGATTTTGGTTACTTTAAAGACCTCTGCATGTTAGACAAAGGAAGTGATGTAACCAGGAAGTAAACAAGTGTGGCTCTGAGACATGTGTGATGAGCATTATTAAAATCAAAGCGACAGCTGCAATCATCTTTTACCTTTTGAAGCATCGTTGGAATGCATCAAGTTATGTTGATATCATTTACAATTGCAGATGATTATTTTGGGAGGATGGGTTTTGAGAACTTTGATGTTTTATGTTTGTGAACTTGTCCTGTTACTTTATGCTGACATTCAAAACACAGACTTGAATCTATGTATTTTTTTGTTCTGTGACTGCTTATATTTCAGTCAATTTTTTTATTGATTATGCACTTTGTATGTTTTAGTCTCACCCCGTCTTGAAGCATCAAAAAACCTATGGACAACCTACAACCAACCCTCCTGAGTGCACCCATTTAAGGAGCATGCCCAAAAATCCTGAGGTGCGCATAGAAATGTTTCATCAGGTGCACCCTGTCCGCCCGTCAGGGCTTATATGTGAGCATCTAGATTAGGTTGTACGGTATACCAGTACTGTGACACCAAAGTACCATAGTAACGATACTATACTGCGTTCGGAAATGTACATGTATTCTTCACTCTCTCATGAGGACGCGCTGCGCCTGCATTGCTGCTGTGAGCGGGACTGGCAACGTTTCAACCAGCGCGCCACACGTTGTGCGTGAGCCAAGGCACAAAGTGTCAACACGGGAGACAGAGAGAGCAACGGAATAGAGAGTGAGACAGGGAGGGAGACAGAGATACTCAGAGAGAGAGAGACAGAGAGGATGAGAAGAGAGATGTGTCGAGGGTGAGGGAGCACGGTAAAGAAAGAAATGGAGCGAGAGAGGGGAAGATCACTTTGCATTTTGGAAAAATATTGAAAACCTCGGAAATTGTTATTAGTGTATCTGCATATTGAAAAATATTTTTGGGGCCTGTCACAGATCCTCAAATGACCCATGTGAGGAAGGCTTCCTCGTGAAGCGGATGGTTTGAGTCACCAGCTGTGAACCACCACGCCAGTCAGAGAATTGATTCCAGAAGAGGTTTATTTAGGGATGGGGTGAGAGGTAAAGAGGGTGAAGTGGATACGATTTTAAGATAGACGGGTAAATCCAGGTGGGGAATTCCTATAGAACATATGTGTCAAGCTCAAGGCCGGCGGGCCACATCCGGCCCGGCGCACAGTGATATCCGGCCCGCCAGATCATTTTAAATCCGTCTGTTATTATTGTTATAAGTGGCCCGCGGGATAAAGCTCCACCAACGCAAAAACTACAACTCCCACAATGCAGCGCAACAGCAGCCTCAATGCGATTGGCTACACAGGAACTTTTCCGCCAATCACGTCAAGTGTCTACTGTCGTCTCTTGGAAATGAAAAGTAAAGTTAGCCCCGAACGATGGCGAAGAGGAAAGTTGACTCAGAAAATAGAGCCTTTCAAAGCTGATGGGAGGCGGAGTATATGTTTACCCACATTGCAGGTAAACCCGTGTGTCTTGTGTGTGGAGCTCATGTGGCTGTGATGAAGGAATTTAATTTAAGGCGGCACTACGAGAAAGGTTCTTCTTCACTACGGTTCTTGAACCGAGATAAGTTCAAGAACCTCAATGCTGAGCGACAGAAAGTAGAGGAATTAAAGAAGAATATCACATCTCAACAAACGTTTTTCACCAAAGCGAAGTCCCAAAGTGAAGCTGCTGTGAAAGCAAGTTCTATCGTCGCAGAGGAGATCGTCAAATCAATCCGGCCATTTACCGAGGGAGAGTTTCTCTTTTCATCTCAACGCGTTAAACCTGCAGCTCCGGGGACTCGGTCGCATGATCACTGACATGTACGATGCAGTGAAGGCATTCCAGGTGAAGATGCGCTTATTTGTGACACAAATGCGGCAGTGCAACTTGCCTCACTTTCCCTGTTGCCAAGAAATGTTGAACCAAGTCGGCACAACGGTGCTCCCACATGCTCAGTTTACCGATACACTGAGCGCACTTCACACGGAGTTTGCACGGCGCTTTGGTGACTTTGAAGCACAAAAAATGAATTTCGACCTGCTTCGCAACCTATTTGCCGTTGATGTGGAAATTGCACCAGCATATATTCAGATGGAGCTGATAGAGCTGCAGTGTAATGGGAGTCTAAAGGCAAAGTACGGAACTGCACGCTTTATTCGCTTCATCCCTGAAACGATGCCCCAGCTCCGTCTACATGGGGCTCGAACCGTGTGCGTGTTTGGTAGCACATGTCTGTGTGAGAAGCTGTTCTCGGTGTTGAAGGTAAACAAAACTGCACACAGGCGTCGCCTCACTGATGTACCCCTGCAGTCCATTCTGAGAATCTCCACAACACAGAACCTGTCACCAAACCGAAATGAACTTGTTGACAAGAAAAGATGTCAAGCATCCTGCTCTGACAAAATGGCATAAGAACAAAGAAAACAGATTTTTTTAATTTGTTGTTAAATTAAATTTGTTGTTTTTGTTTCAAATCTGCAGAAAAGGACAAATATGATTTTTTTTTTCTGATTTTGAGCAGCATGTTCATAATTTGAATTTGTCTAATTTTGACAGCAGATATTTATTTGGAGAGCAAAATATTTAAGTTTATTTACTCTGGAATACTCCTTTTTGTTTTATTGATATACATGCTTGAAAAACGTTCTGTTTAATGTCTTCAATAAATGTTTATCATGTTCGGCCCGCGACTTGAAGTGTGGTTTAACTTTTGGCCCCTGGTCAAAATGAGCTTGACACCCCTGCTATAAAACATTGATTAAGTATGATGTATTGCTAACCTTAACCT
>JAFBJT010024544.1:0-10968 GCA_016785325.1 Chascanopsetta lugubris | reverse complement strand
TGACATCTAGTGGTGGAGTGGCTTGTTGCAGCTGGATCTGATGAAAATGGATGTCAATGCTAATTGTAAATGTCCCCACTGTGGGACCAATAAAGGTTTCTCTTATCTTATTTTCTGTGATAATGAAACGTTTGTTCATTCATGTGATGTGACACCTGTATGATTATTATTACATATTACATTTCTGACGATATAAATCGAAAGATATTCACATTTATCTTACACAGTGGACTTTGAAATTATTTTGTAATATGTATTTTAAATAAATTTAATCTAAATATCTAATCACACTCGCTCATAAATATTAGACCCCATGATATGCATGATTGTTCTTATTTGAATCATTAAAAATAAATGTCAAAATCTTTGATTTAATAAATTATAACATAAATAAAAATGAATAAATAACAATACAAATTCAATATATAAATAAATTCTCCATCCACATCATTCCACCAGATTTGCATAATTCTGTGCAAACTAACCCACAGATCAACAAATAAACATCGACCCTAAATATACTAAGTAGCGTCGGTAAAACAAAGCCAGTCAACAATAATAACAACAGCCATAAGAGATTAGATCAAAAACTGGTTTATTGAATATTTGCATGCAGATTGAAAAAAGCCTTGACATAAGAAATACACATTAAAAGGCATATACTGTATGTTTGTATATATATATATAATTATATACTATAGGTATGTGCATAAACAACCATTCAATATACTAATATACTAGGATTTGTCATTCACAGAAAAACATGTATCCATCCCCTCATCTCCGCTTGTGCTGGCGCTAATTGTCTGGAAATGGGCGGATCCACATTCCCCCCCGGCGACTCGCTCGCCCGTTACTGGGTCGTCCTCCGCGCCTCTTTGGAAACTAGAGCGACTCGCCGTGTAATTAATCAGCCTTTCTGAATGTAACTAACGGATGCGGAGACGCCGTGAGACTGCTTGTGGTCACTGCCGCGTACATGAGGGCACGGCGCTGTAAACACCGTGCGGCTAATGAGATGCACGCGGCCTCTAGAGGTCGCTATGCGGAGCGTGATACCAACTCCGATCCTGCGGCGTGATTGGTTTTCAAACTGGCTCTGAGAGGAATGAACGTATTGGTTCACACCTTGTTGCTGAGGTAACGGCGAAGGTGCGACTCTATCGCGTTAGCATCTAGCGTCGCGTTCCTTCGTTCCGTGCTAGAGGAGCTAGAATCATCATAATGGAACCTAGACAAAGGCAGCTGTACAGGTGTGTGTGTGTGTGTGTGTGTGTGTGTGTGTGTGTGTGTGTGTGGGTGTGGAACACCTGCATGACGAAGCTTTCAGTCACAGAATGCAGGGTGGAGGTGAAGGTGGGGGGGGGGGTGGGGGGGGGGGGGACAGGAGACCGCGGTGGGCGCCGGCTAGCAGCACGAGTGAGGGAGGTGGGGGGGAGTGCGTGGCTGCATCAACCCAAGCACAGGAAGCCCCGACTCGCAAGCACCTGAGCAGGCCTATAGGGTTGAGGTGAGGGGGCGGAGTCAGGGGGTGGATGAGGTCATTGGAGGAGGAGATTAAATAAAAATAAAAAATAAATAAAATTGGAATGCTGCACGTCCTGATCATGGAGGCATCAGAAGCTTCTGTTCAAATGCTGATCTTGTTTTTTTCTATTTTTATGGCTTAGTCCAATTTGGGCCACAGCTCATTTGCATATTGCCGGATACTAAAATATTTGCCTGTGTAAATAAACTAAGTAGACTCATCTAAGAGACCTCAACGTTCATGTGGCCCATTCACTTGTAATGTAGTGACATCTAAGCTCCGCCTCCTGGGCATCAACCAATCAAATCGCAGCCATACGATGAATCACGTTCAAGCGCGAGCGGTTCAATTTGCCTTAAAGGTGCAGTGTGTCGATTTTGGTAACCTCCTTGCTAGCCTTCATTTATCAATAATTCATTTCATAAAACAATGTAAAGGATTTCATTTAAATTTTTCACACTGCACCTTTAATGGTAAACAGGAAGTAGGTGAATCTTATTTCCTGTCGCGTTGTTATTTGTCCTCTGCGTGGAATTGAGACAGTGGTTGCTATGGCGATCATTACAGGGACAAGGCAGCATCGTCAGGACATTGGTGTAAATAGGACATATTTTAAAGGCGTGTCCTCTAAGATCAGGAAGGTGAGGTTGGGGGCGGAGCTTCTTCGACTCACCTCATCATTTACATGCCCCTCCCTCTACTAGCCTCCTGGGGGGAGGTCTCAAAGCTCTCCACCTCAGCACATGGACAATAGAACAGTCAGTCAGAGCAAACATCCACAGTATTGACAGGAAACAGGAAACAGGAAGTCGCCATCCCAGAAAAGTCCTATAGGAACCCTGAGATTCATAACAATCTGCAGGTGAGACTGGCCCCGCCCCCGTGGGCCTGGTGTCTTATAGGACGTTTCTGATTGGCTGTGAAGGACCCACAGGCGAGAGGACTCCCCTGTGATAGGTTGTGCATTCAGGTGTTAACAAGCCCCTCCCACAGCCGCGTGGAGCGGGAACCCAGCATGTGGCGGTTTGAGCAAAGCGACCTGTCCAACACTGACGTCCCTCTGGGTCATGTGACACACACTGTCCGTTGGCATGCCCCCGGTGGTAACAGAGATAGGATGGGGGTGGCGGGGGGAGGGCGGAGTCAGGTGGCTCTGGGAAGTTGAGTCCAAGGTGGCGGCGGCGATGGCGGCGGGAATTCAAAGCGCGTCGTGTGTGTGTGTGTTGATGTGTGTGTGAACGGCGGAGAGGTGCATAGGTACAGTGAGGGTGGGGGTGAGGAAGAGGAGGAGGAGGAGGGGGGGAGGGGGAGGAGGGAACAGGGAAGGGGGAGGGTGGGAGGGTGAGGGCGGCGAGTACGGCGGTGGAGTGGAGTTGACCAGCGGGCAACAAGGGGGAGGGTGGGGGTCGTGTCCGCATGTGCCAAGCCTCACCAATCAATGAAACACCACCAGGGAGCGCGCCACACACACACACACACACACACACACACACATTACTCACTCGCTCATGCACCCACAAGACACAGGACCTCGAGCGCTGATGCCAGACAGGTGTCATTAAGGCGGGGGGGGGGGGGGGGGGGGGGGGGTAGGTGCTTGCCTAAGCCCCGTCCCTAAACGGAGGACTACCCCAAGACTGTAGGCGTGGCACTGCCTTTTTTTTTTTTTTTTTTGGAGGGGGGGAGGGGGGGATTGTGGGGGGAGGGCGATGGCGGAGGAGGAGGAGGACGAGGAGTGTTTGATCAAGGAACAGTCAAAGGAGGGGGTGTGGGGGGGGGGCGGGGCGGCAGGTGGGAAGAGGAGAGGTCAGTGCGTTTGTTGTTGTTTGTTTTTTTTTGTTTTTGCTTCGGTTTGGTTTTACCTTGGAAGGTGAGGAGCGAGAGAACGAGTTCCCATGGCGATGGCGTTGCGCTAAAAGTCGTCCCCCGGGGCTCACGCCGCCACGCTGCCCGTTCCAGGTGGCACGGTCACCTAATTCATTTGAGATAGTTAGTTCAGAGCTGGACTGTGGAGGGGCTACTTTTTCTGTTTCTTTTTTTGTGTGTGTGTGTGTGTGTGTGCGGCAGAGTTCACAGATTATCACACATGCAGGTCTGAGAGGAGAGTGGACACAAAGACACATGGAAGGAGGAAGTGGGAGGAGGAGGAGGTGGTGGGAGGAGAAGGAGGGGGAGGGGGGAGGGGGGAGGGGGGCGGGGCAGCAGGGAGAGACCAGACCAGACGCAACACCCATCAACCCCAGGACCAGGACTTGCTCCACAGATCAAAATGTGCCCCCAGGCCATTCTATCTGTGTGCCTCTCCCCAGCTCTCTTTGAGTGCGTGTGCAGAAATAAATCTATCCAATCAATAATTTCTGCATTTCAAAACCAAAATGCATTTCCGTGTCCCGGTGAAGAAAAAAAAAAAAAAACGAAAAATACTTGCACGCGGTTCGAGAGGCTGGAGAGAGAAAGGAGCACCAACCCGCACTTACCCCGACCATAGAGAGCAAAGCTGGGCCAGCATGTGCACCTGCCTCCCCTTGGGGTCCCACAGTCAAATGGGTCTGGTGGTCATTTAACACGGGAGACACAGATAGTGGAGAAGAAGCATAAACGAGAAGAAGGGGAAATGTCCAAACCCTTGTGCTTTCTTTCATCACAATAGTCAGTCAAACATTCTTTATTATAATAAGGTTTATAGTTTACATATTCTCGATAAAAAGCATGCCGATGTTTTTTTTTTGTAGGGATTTTTTTTTTTACGTTTTCCTAAGAAAAAAAAAAGAAAGCAAAATTAATCTCTAAAAAAAAAAGAAAAAAAAAATTATGGATTTCAAACATGGCAAACAAGACATTTCGCAAACCACATCGATTCTACAAAGGATGCAACTGTTTGTTTATAGGACACAGAGAGAGATTACACTGTGAAATGCAAAAAGTCACTGAACCACTAAAAACCACAGGAGGAGGAGGAGGAGGAGGAGGAGGAGGAGGAGGAGGAGCGAGGCAGTGAGGGTGTGACTGTGTGTGCATCAGACCGCTGTCGGAGAAGTAGCTGCGAAACGGGGAGGAACAAAAAGGTCAATTGAGGATAAATGGGCGGAGCTCGCAGCTTAAGGATGAGGTGGAGTTCCCAGCTCCGCCTTCATCAGGAAGTCGCAGACTCCAGCTATGTGACGCAACAACAGCATCGTTGAGTTTTTTTGGTTGTTTTTTTAAAGGGCAGTTACAATCCGAAGCGGGTCTGTTTTTTGTTTTTTTTTGTGGGTGGGAAAGAGGAAGGAAGGACAGTTTGCCGTGGGGAAAGGGGGCGTGGCCACCGGAAGACAATGCCCCACCTCTCGCTTCATTGGTGCTATTGTTTCTGCTTTAAGAACCAGGAACCTGTGAGGCTCAACGTTGTGGCTTTTTCTTAAAAAAAAACCCTTAATGAAAGTCACAAAAGCTTTAAGCTTTTCAGAGCCCACCCGTATTCACCCAGTGAGGATTCTGCGTCAGGTGCCTGAAAATACACGTGTATACGGAGTGTGTGTACAGGTTGTTTCCTTTTTGGTTGTTTGTTGTCTTTTTGAAATGCGATTTCCACAAAGCTGCGGCACACCCATTATTTTGCTTCGTCTGTTTAAACACATCACAAGAAAGTGTTATGGTTGCGGTGGCTGTGTTTTAGATGAAAACATTAAAAAAACATATTTTGGATCTTCAGGGTGTGAGATGTGAGTGTTTAAAATCATCTGATCAGATGCCAATATAATAATGGCAACCCACACAAATACCTCAGCACATTGTAAAATGTATTATTAGGAATAAAGAGCAAAAGAATTGCAGGTAAGAATGTACATAAGATGCACCTCTTGTAAAGCTAACAGAGAAATATGAATGAGGTGAATAAAGTGTAGTGGTCCAGGATGTTTGCACACTGATATAAACTGTACTTGTGTGTTAACCTGAGAAAATACTGATAACACAGTTCTGTAGGTAAACAGGTCTGCATTACAAAACGATTAAGAACAAAACACAATGATATACATATGTTTACATATAAGTGGTATCCTGTCACTGTGAAGGGCTGCAACTGACACCTGTATTGATAACCCATGAATCGGTTGATTACACAAAGGCTACAATTCATCGTTCTCAGGTGTTTATTTGAAAAAACAACAACAATTTTCTTTATTTCTTGTCAGAGAACAAATTGAAACAGATGAAATGTAAAAGGTTCAAAAAGAATCCGGAAATACAGATGATTGTCATGATGCATTATGGTGTGTGACGCACGTGTGTTGTGCATTATGATATGATATGACAACACACAACACAACACACTAGAATAGAATATTCAGATAAGGGGACACTGACTTGTCTCATAGCATAACCATGGGAATAAGCAGGAAATTGCATGCATGTATGGATAACATGCATGCACTGTGTGTGTGTGTGTGTGTGTGTGTGTGTGTGTGTGTGTGTGTGTGAGTGTGAGTGTGCGTGGTTGCACTGGTTCCCTCCTACTCCCGCTGGTTGGTTGTGCAGGGGCGGGGCCAGGAGGAGGAGGAGGAAGCAGGAAGGAAGGCAGAGAGTGAGAGAGAGAGGGAGAGAGGGAGAGAGCGAGTGAGCGAGAGAGAGAGAGAGAGAGAGAGAGAGAGAGAGAGAGAGAGAGAGAGAGAGAGAGAGAGAGAGAGAGAGAGAGAGAGAGAGAGAGAGAGAGAGAGAGAGAGAGAGAGGCTGTGAATGTTAACGAGCCCTGTTCGTAATCACACACAGCTCCGTGGGTCGGTAGAGAGAGATAGAAAGAGAGAGAGAGAGAGAGCGAGAGAGAGAGAGAGAAAGAAAAAAAACACGAATGGCCATGGAGAGGAGCGACGGTTGAAATCACCTACTATGCGACAGTGCCGCGTCCGCCCCGCGCGCGTGCAGCAGCCCCTCGGCCATCGGCACGTTTGAACCGCAGGAGGAGAAGAAGAAGAAGAAGAAGAAGAAGAAAAAAAACACACACCGTCTTTTTCCGCCGACTGAAATGTGTCGCTGCTGCTCCACACTCACATTCTGACAATGGAGATTGAAAATATCGTGGCCAACACGGTTCTCCTGAAGGCGAGAGAAGGTAAGAGGCATTTCGTTGTGTATTCCGTGTGTTTTTCTCCTCACCCACCTCCACCTCGGTCACGGACGAGCCCGGAGCTGTCGGCGGCAGGAGCCTCCTCCTCCTCCTCCTCCACCACCACCTCGCTGGGATTTACACTTCCTCCGTGTCCCCCCCCCCATCCCCTTTGCGCAGCTCTTTGTCTCGGTGTAAAAAAAAAACAGAACAAAAACAAAAACACGGAATGTACTTGGTGTGAAAGCCGCCGGTTGTAGCCTGTAACGGCTAACACGTCCGTGTTGTGTTGTACCGGGGCCCGTGAATCAGCGGGGCTCCGACGAGGAGGATGAACAAGGCGGGGAGTGTTTGCAGCATCGCTGCGTTATTGGCTGTCGAGCGGGTTTTTTCCCCCCACACAAGTACCTTTAGTTTGCTGTTTATTTTCATTTTGACATCATTTCATGTGCAACTGGTCTCCGTTAGCTGGCAGCGAACATGGAAGGAATTCTATCTGCGCAGTGTGGCTCGGTCCTACCTGTCATTCGTCACGGAGGTGAAGTGGACGTGTTGTGTTATTTAACGCGGAAATATGTGCAGGGTTGGAGCTATGGTGTCAATATAATGGAGGTTTGGTGTGTGTGTGTGTGTGTGTGTGTGTGTGTGTGTGTGTGTGTGTGTGTGTGTGTGTGTGTGTGTGTGTGTGTGTGTGTGTGNGGGGGGGGGGGGGGGGGGGGGGGGGGGGGGGGGGGGGTTACATTGGGTTAGAATAAGGGGGAGTTGGCCCCACCACTGGCAGTGATAGCGGCCCAAGAGGAGGGTTGCAGCCCCGGGATGAGCAGGCTGCTGATGGTGCTCGGTGGGCCGGTGATGCCACAGTAGCAGTAGCAGCAGCAGCAGCAGCAGCAGCAGCGCACCTGGAGGTGGTAGAGAAGAAGAAGATGAAGAGGAGGAGGAGGAGGAGGAGGCGAGAATCCATCTGTTTTCCAGGAGGTGGCAGAGCAGAGAGGCTGCTCGGTGGCCTGTGAGTGGGTGCAAGGTGGGTGTGCAACACCGGATCAGCACCCAGAGGGGGGAGAGAGAGAGAGGGAGAGAGAGGTGGGGGGGGGGGGGGATTTATCACTGCTCAACGATTTTCACTCGTGTTTTTTCCTCCTGCCTCTCTCTCATCGGACTGGACAGCAGCAGAAGCATCCTCGAGTGTACAGTGCGCGCACACACACACACACACACACACACACACACACACACACCTACACAGAGGCCTTCCCCTGGCTTTGAAGTCTCACATTATATGCAGTGTGCGTCTTCAGTCCAAGACTAAATACTGCTGTGAAATGGATTGTGCACAGCAACACTGAATCCATTTCATAGCAACAGCAGCAGCAGCAGCAGCAGCAGCTCCTTATGAGGCACCACCAAGCTTTTCCTCTTACCTGCCTTCAAATGGTGCCAGGCATTGTGATGCGTGTTGTTTGTGCAGCGATCAGACCTACAGGCTCGGTACCTGTCAGTACTGTGTGTGTGTCACCAGAGGCCCAGGAAGCCCCCCAGTGATGGATCTGACTATGTGAAGCATGCAGAACGTACTAGAAGGCTGGTGTCTCTAACCATGGGGCGTACAATTACCACAATGTATGCTACAACAATATTTGAAAGATTTCTCGCTCTTTTAAAGGTGCAGCGTGTCAGACTTCACTTCTGGTAGATACAAATATCACAAAACAATGGCAAACGGACATTTTCATGGTCACCTAAATGTGTTATTCTTTCCCACTACCCTTAAATGATCCCATTAATGTATATTTGCATGAGGGGCGGGTTCTCTCTGCGGGGCCCGCCATGTTTTATGAGTTTTATGTCAACTGACGGCTACCATAGGTTCTCCTGCGTGCTGGGAAGGGAAAGCGCGAGGTGATAGATACAACATACAACTTCACCACCAGATGTCACCAAACCTTACATACTGCACCTTTAATAGTTTGACCACATTATTATTCAGTGATGAGGTTTTTTTTATATAATGACACTGGTTTTGAGCGGAATATCTTCAGATTGGATTGGCTTGTTTAACATGACAACAACAACTGTGCAGCATCTAAAATCACGGTCTTAATCATCTAACAGTAAATGGCTCAGCATTTATCAATTCAAGCTGCGCAAGAGTGTCTTTTTGTTGATTCACAGTGATGGGTTTGAAGTGTGTCAGTAATGTCACAGAGCGGTGTTGTGATGCATATGTTTACAAGTTCACAAAGCCTCGGAGAGAACACTGGGGTGACTGGTCTGAGTTTTCATCTTAGACCTCCTTTGTGCACACAGGTGGCATCGCAGCCTCTGCACGGTGCACAGAGGTGGCTTTTCATGTGCTGGAGCTGGATTCAAACCCCTGTGTCAGGCAGAGCTGGCGCTGCTGACGTGTCCTTGAGCAAGACATAAAATCAGTTGGTCTATAACTTGGTGTCCTCGCGGCAAGGGCAAGGAGATGACAGAAGATTTCCCAGTTTGGGGCTCACTCGCTTTCAAATGCTCTGTGCAGGCAGAATTATAGGTTTTCTCGGTTGGGTTGCAGGTTCTTCCGTCTCAAAAATAACATGCAGCTTATGATGTCATACTGCACACCCTTCAGCTGCCGAGAGGACTTTGGAACATTCTCACGACATGATCAAAACCGTCATGTTTTTGTACCTGCTGATGTGAAACTGGGTGGTCAGAGTGAGAAGGGTTGTGACAGGGTGCGCCTTGCAATGACACATAGAGGGAAAGTGGTTTACAGATGACACCACTCGTTGCCTTCCACCCCTGTGAATTTCACACAGATATCTAGTACAAAATGCCAAAAGGAAAACCACCGCAATTACATGATTTAGATTTTATCTTTGCCCCAGAGCTGGTTGGACAAGCTCAAGAGATGTTTGCTCGAATCTCCAGTTTCAGTCAAAGGAAGTTATTCCCAACGCTCCTCTGAGAATCTGTTTTATAAATGGTGATTGTGAGAATCCCACCAGGGATATCTTTTGGCAGAAATGCAAAACCACCGTTCATGCAGATGTAGGATTTAAGCCAAGTTTACAGGGTTTTTTTGGTCAACATAGCGGTGCATGTCGGCATCGGGTCATCAGGATGCTCTTATAAATAACTGTTTTGAGAGAGAGTTTTCGTACATGTGTTTGGTACAAAAACTTCAGTGCTGCAGTAAAAAAGTTCTTAAGATAATTTAGAAACAGTGTTGTCATGGTTTATCCCGCCGACCTTTTGTTTACAATACTTTGCAGCACTTGATTTGGCAGCTCATCCTATCTCAGCTCAGCAGACGTCTGTTTGGGGGGAAAAAAAAGTTTATTCTTGATCTGTGAAATATGTGCTTTTTTCTCTCAGAGCTTTACAATAATTCAGATTATAGATGAATTTTTCAGAATCAACTTCATGTAAAAACATTAAATTCATAAAAAATACAATGCCACACGTCCTATGGCTTGACATAGAATTGTATCTCAGATGGAGGCAAGCTGTGTCGAGCACCCACTGGAAAACTTTTGAGACATATTTTCCTTCTCACAGACCTTGAAAAAGTCACCGGATGCTAATCTTAATCTCCCTCCAACTCTGTAAACAATTAAAACCGTGCTGAGCTTTTACATTTCTTCAAGGAAAATCTGGCTGTTATGGATATATGCAGTCTGTACTTTTCTGGAATTGTTTTGTAAAATAAAAGATGAAAACTACATAAACTGATACTAAATAGAATACGTAGAGTAACTGACCATATACGTGGGTTCTATATACCTTTTGTTTTGAGTATTGTGCAACTCTGCTAAGGCCAAAAGGGGATGCTGTGTTGTGGTTTTGAGGCAATATTTCTGCTGCAATAAGGGAACTGCATCAAGTTGCTCACATTGAAAATATAAGGTCAGATCATTTGCAGAGTGTTGCAGGTTATGTTTTAGCTTCTTTGTCCAATATCTAGCGGTTTCCACAAAGAGATGTAGTAAGGGTCTAGAATGGATTAATGCTTGGATTCAAATCAGGAGATGTATTCTGGGAGTTCTCATAGACGCAGATAACAAAACATTTCTAGAGGACTGATATTCAAGAGCATGTGGACTTTGGTCCATATCCAAAAAAGCCAGACCAAGTTCATTTGAATTAAGTAGTTTAATGCAGATATACTATTGAGATTCTTTTTAGTTTTTTAACCTAGACATAGACTTGATTTGTCAGTGCCCTTTGACAGCCACCGTTTACACTTGTCTTGATTAATGACGGTAGCTGCTGTTGAGATTAACTCAAGTTTAGTACAGTGCCGCAGGAATGAGCCCTAAACTCTGACTTTGAACTTTTTGGAAATAAGGTCTGTGATTAACACCAGCGTATGACG
>JAFBJT010024534.1:34332-81329 GCA_016785325.1 Chascanopsetta lugubris | reverse complement strand
TGATATGAAATAGTATATTTCAATTTGTGTGTGTGTGTGTGTTTGTGTGTGTTTGTGTATGTATGAAATAGTATATTTTCATTTTCTTGTGTGTATGTGGGCTTCTATATTTGTGTCTGTATATGTGGGTCTATATGTGTGTGTGTGTGTGTCTATGTGCATTTCTATATGTGTGTCTATGTGTGTGCGTGTTTGTGTCAGTGTGTCTGTCTTTGTGTTTGTATATATATGTCTGTGTTTCATATATTTTGTGACTTTGTATGTCCTTTATATGTGTGTCTGAGTGTGTCTATGTGTATATCTATGTGTGTTTGTATGTGCATCTGTGTGTGTCTATATGTTTGCCTGTGGCTGTGTGTATCTGAGTGTGTCTATATGTGTGTATGTGTGTGTGCATCTGTGTGTGTCTATATGTGTGTCTGTGTCTGTGTGTATCTGAGTGTGTAGGTATTTGTGTCTGTGTCTATGTGTGTATCTATGTGTGTTTCTGAGTGTGTCTATGTGTGCGTCTATGTGTGTTTCTGAGTGTGTCTATGTGTGCGTCTATGTGTGTTCATCATCATCAGATATTTTTAAACAGGAAGGGGAAAATCCTCACCAAAACAAAACAGGACTAAAAACGTGACTAAACTACAAGGGAAAACAAAGCCTAACTGAACAGACATGACGAAGCGCGACACTATTATTATTTACGACACATCTCTTCGCTGCACTGGTAACGCATCCTCAGTGACGTCATCGTGTGTTTGGGTTCTCGCGACATCAGACACCCTCGCGCCGGCGTCCACCCAAAGCCTCCTCGTGGCTTCCTCTGCAGCTTGACTACTAGCCTCGATGGCCCTCTTCGTGGCTGCCCCAGAGACACCCAGCCGGCAGGAGGACTTTACGGAATGAGCGTCCCGAACAGCCTCTGCACACCTGTGGCTGGCGTGTGCGTGTCCGCGCTCCCTGCCGCTAGAGTCCCGCAGGCCTGCTCCTCCACGCCTGCTCGGACCTCTTCCTGGAGTAGCCGGTGTCCGGGAAGCCAGCTCGTCCCATCGCTGGGACCCCCACCAGTGCCTTCTGCCTCAGGCGCGACTCAGCCTCCTTCTCTCTGAAGGGCTTTGACCACGAAGTTCCTTTCATGTTAAGTAATCGCAACATCTAGCAGACTCCAGACAGAGGAGGCAGATGGATAATGTGTCGACCTTTGACAAACTGTTCACTGTTCCAACACATGAAACACCTGCACTGGGAAAACAGCAAAAAAAAGTAAGTGAAGACAATATTCATTGGTGAAAAAAAGTACAATCATTCTATTTTATACATTTTAAATCAGTGCAAACATATGCAGATACTGAGCCCCAGTTTGTGGACATGTTATTTCCGTTTTTCTCAATTCGCATGCATAATTTAACAAACAATTTTGATGTGCGAAGTTCACTCTCTTTTAATCTGAAAGTGATCGCATTCATCTCCAGCTTGAGACATGTTCTCTCAGTGTTCTCTGTGCACATATATCATCTTTAGTCAGGGCTCTGAAGATGAAGTACATCCACTGTGGCTCACACACAAAGGCAGTTGATGCTACTTCAAACACCATATGTATCCATAATTGCATTCAGATTCAATTGTAGCTCAATATATCATCTTTGAAGACATCTCAGAGGCTCATTTCAGACTGGGCTCATTTTTTCTTTCTCAATTTTCTGAAAACACTGTCTTACTGTCTCTTCTCAAATTTGAAATTGAATGGCATATTCAATTCTTAACTTTCAGTTAATTGGGTTTACAGAGTTCAGAGAGCTACATTTGAAAAGTCTCATTTTCAGTAAACAAAGAAAATCCAAACCATGTATTGAATTAATAGAAAATATCATTGATGAAAAGGGTAATTACAATTCACAACGTGGGTTTAAACTGTGTCCTTGCCTCACTTATCCATGGTGAAAGAGAAGGGAGTAATTATTTCAGTGTATTTGTATAGATCATGGAGAATAGGACAGATATCAGTGCAGCAGGAATCGGTCCTATAATGCAGAAGAAATAATTTATAGTTAGAATACTGACATTTCAAGTTTTCTTGCAACGAATTTAATGTTTTGTTTGTGTTCTGTTAATGGCTTTTTAATTACAAGCCTGAAATATGGTATGTGGATAACTTACGGAGGCTCTACCATATACAGAACAACACATCAGTAAATTGTCCCCTTGTGAACTGAGATACTTCGATGGTGTTAAAGTGCTAACAATGGGTAAAGCTAACTGCAACCAGTCATGGACACCGTATGGTTAATGGTAAAGGGCTGTATTTATATTGTGCCTTCTAAAGTGTTGAAGACCTCTGAAAGTGCTTTACAGTATGCATGTATGTGCAATATATTGAAGCTATGAGTACATGATGTTGGGTTCAGTGTTTTGCCCAAGGACACCAAAGCATATGGAGTGGGGTGAGGCGGGAATTGAACCCTGATGTCATAATGGCATTGATAAACTCATGTAGCACTGTTATAGTTTGTTTTATTTACCGCTTAAAAACCATGCAAGTGGAGCGAGTTTGTTCAGATTATCTTGCTGAACATAAAGTGCAAGTACCGCGTTTGCCGCGTAAATTATTTTCAGCAGTCACCCAAACTCCAGTGTAAAATGCAGAGTGATTAGAGCAGCACTGTGGGCAGCAAAAATGTGTCATCCTTTCCCTTCCCACTCCATAAGAGCAATATAGAAATATATCAAAGTAGAAAGTGCACTTTGACAGAGGCTGTTGATGCAGCATGCGGAACTTTGGAGCAAAACAAATCCTGGCCTCAGCACAGAAGAGGACACATGGAATTGATATTGATTTTTTTTAAACTGCAAGCAGAGGGTGGGGAAAAAAAGCAAATGACCAAAACTTTCACTATTATCTGAAATACAGTCTAATGGAGTTTATGAAATTAACAGTAATATTGTTTTTGAAAGTAAAGCTGGGTATTGATCCTTTAATCTAGGCCTTCTGTCTCTCGGGCGCCAGTCTTTGAACTAGCTGAAAGCATTTTGAAATGAGTGATTGCTGGGACTTGACATAATTGGTGAAAAAGCAGATTGAATTTCTGTCAGGCTTCTCTAAAAGCGTCTATGACGTCATCATTTTCACAGCAGCTTTCAGTCAAAACGAGTCATAAGATATATCAATGGCCACCAGTGAATCACTCTATATTCAGTTTGCCCTTAATGAATGGTGTGTGTGTGTGTGTGTGTGTGTGTGTGTGTGTGTGTGTGTGTGTGTGTTCGCCGCCTCAGCACACCTTCACACCAAGTATTTTCTCAGCAGGGCTCCCCCACTAATTACAGTGATAGTTAACCAGTTTAATTGGCTCTGTCGGCAGCCGTCTAAGGAGTCGCAGGAAGCTCACTGAGTTAATTGCTTATGAGAGTGTGAGTGAGTGACTCCACAAAGTAACTTCACAAAAAGCTTCACTGGCAGATCAATGGGCTTCCCATGTTTTTTTTTTCTTCAGTTGCACAGTTATATGCAGATGTAATAATGAAGAATTATTGTTGAATCTGAAAAGGTGTTTACCGCAGAAAGTTCTGAACAGGAAAAAATAACATTTGATCCATCTGATCAAATACGCTAAGAGCGTTATTTGTTTTACAGGACAAACTGTGATTATATTTTTGTCGTATCTTAAACAGCATATACTATGACATTATGACCATATTTTGAATGACTTAAGTTTTTCTGATGACATTATAACCTACATATATTTTCTTATTTTGTACAGGCATGCCTTTTAAAATAAATGATATCGAACAACATTCTAACTCCAGTCTCACATTTGAGACCACATACCAACCATGTCTTTTTTTCAATCATATTTCAGACCACATACCAAAGTATAACTTTTTTTTATAATTCCTCTGACCACAGACTAATGTATGACCTTTTTAATTGTTTTTTATAATAAAAAATAAAACAAAAACTTGTACCATATTGTTTATCAATATATAATATATGTATATATGTATGTATGTATATATATATGTATATGTATGTATGTATATATATATATGTATATATGTATATATATATATATATATAATGGCATTTATCATCAGATTTCTGACTACATAATGCAGTAAATGTATTATTTGCATTGAGACATCTATTAAAGCATAGTCCATTATATCCCTTTCTTGATTAGATTGTTTTTCTAAAGCAAGATCAAGTGGAGAAACAGTCGTTTGTGCTATGGGCTCTCATGTTTACTCTTGTTTTGTATCATTTACTTTCAACTCATCCTTTTCTGTGATAATCTCCACAGTGCAGACCACACGCAGTGCTAACAGAATCAAGATATGACGTCTGCCACCGGACCACAGCCAAGGATTTCAACAAGAGTTGAGAGGTAAACACTACACCCACTCAACATTCCGACACAATCTGAAGCAAAATGGTGTTTTTGAGGACTCTTAATCAAATGACCAAAGCTTGATTAAGCTAACTTTATTATGGCACTTTGTACATGTCACGTTACAAACTCAACATTCTGGGTTTTGTTTGTTCAGACAGGACATCAAAGACATGTTGAGCACAAAAGCAGAAGGGATTTGGAAACATTCAAACCGAGTGGTAGTTTATTCAAAAAGCTGTAAACCTGTACAGATCATTTGTGATCACCTGTGACATATGCCTGTATTCCCCACCAATTTCCTTTAATCTGATCTGCACCATTTAAGATTAGAAGAACGTTGCGTGTGTATTGGGTAAAAGAGATATTGGTGGACAATCTCTTACAATTACTCCTCTTTTGCACTCGTTCTAAAGAGGCCATCCTTATCGGATTCAATGGAAGTGCTTCAGACTTCAATTTGAGCAGGAGTTAGTCAAAATGAGGAAATATTCTTTAAAATTGTTTCTCTGAACATAAAACATAAACCACAGTGCACTGTGCTGAGCCTGTGCAACTTTCAACCAAAACATCAAATAATCACCATATTAGTGCATTTCGTCCAACTACCACAAATATCTGTAGATGTCTTGTTAGGAAGAGATCTTTTCACAATCTGTTCTAATAAAAATCCAAATTACAGACCAGAACATGACCATTTCTCTTTAGACAGAAAGAGATCTTGTTAGGTCACACTTAAACTCCAATTTCTGCATGTAGAGCTGTTTAGGGCTTTAAAAGACACTTACATTATTTATTTAAGAATGGGCTGCATTTTCAAGGTAAATAGTGCCTCTATAAAATTTTAAAAGTTGTCTTCACATGCCTTAATTTACTTAATTCTACAATCAAACCACATTGATGTTTTTGGAATACTCACTAAAACGATTTATCGCCCGTTAGTTTATCACCAAATAGTTATCTGAAATCTGCTGCGGCTTCATTTCAACACACACTTCTCGAATAAAATACATCTAGTAGCCACTTCTGCTTTCTTAAAAATGTGCAGGGGAAACTTTATAAAACCCGTGAATAGTCATAAAAGTTGCCTCTTGTGTTGGTGTTTGTGTACATTTACTGTGACATCCATCTACACAGACTGTGTGCACAGTGTTACTTTACACACAGGAGTGACGGTAAACAGGTTGCGTGTAAGTGCTACGAAATCTGTCGTTGGCACAGGAGGAAGAACATTTACAATATTTACATTCGGCGATTAAATAATCAGCTGTCATGCGTTTCATAAAAACAGTTCTGTAGAAAATTAAATTCTCACATACTGTTTGGATGGGTTATTTTCTGTCGATGTGTTAATGGTTTTTCATTCCCTTAAATATTGAAATGTTGAAAGTGATTGGGCTGTATACTGTGCAGGATTCATTAGCATTAATAAGTAATCATTCAGTATGTGGCACTGAGCTGAATGGAGTAAAAAAAAAAAAAACATGCTACTAAATGTACTCCAACAGGAGTCACGATAAAGCTGACTGTGCAATCCTGTGAGTGCGATCTCATACCTGGCGCACTCTAGTGACCTACACTGCTCCAGGAAGTAACGGAGTGGGGGATTAAAACATTTGACTTCCAAAGATGCCACTGTTCGCTGTCACTGAAGTCGTACAATTCACAGTAAACCTGAATATGACACGAGAGAGAAGCGACTGCTTGAGGAAGTGATTGTGTATAATCCTGCTGAGCTCTGACATCCTCCTTTCCTTTGGTGCCTCAGCAGTTCAACACTGTTCAACCAGTCCTGAGGGAATCCAGCTGACTGCCAGGCCGCTCGGGTCTCTGCCTTTTTGAGAGGAGTCGAGTCATTAGGAGAAGACGGGTGCAGGATTCGGGTGGGTGGATTGTGAAATTCTTTTTGTTTGATACAGGGGAGGAGTGGAGTTTAGCTCCGCACCCAGCCGATAGGCACCCAGAAGGATTCTCGTTCCAGCCTCTCCAAAATACCTCGCAGTTCTGTACAGGCACTGGCCGAGTCCTCCTTGATCAGGACCCGGTCCACCAGGTGTCCATACTGCTGATCGATCTGAATGGCTGACTGACGCATCTCCTGTAGGTCTTCGTCCTGGCGCAGGAAGTACCGTGTTAAATAAGGGCAAGGGTCGAACTGTCACGATTTTTTGAGGGTAGTGTTAAGCTTTAAATCGGATTTAACAAAGAATCAATGCTTGGAAATTATAGAATTCTTTTAGAAATATTCAATTTTCAATATTCAGTGTATCCTTACTGTGCTTTAACATGCTTGGCACAACTGTAAAGTCCTTACATTTTATGTACGTTTTCATTATTTTGTCAAACTAATCTGTGTCAGTAAAGCTGTGTGAGTCACGGAAAGCTGTCTCTTGTTCTGTCCACTCAACACTTATCATCAGTAGAGCTAGTACATAGTAAGTTAGTGACATCTATTGGTGAAGCTGTGTTTTGCAGCTGAATACCCCTCACCCTTCCTTTCCAATCACAAAGGAGAACCTATGATAGCCTTCAGTTTTTGTAAGGGTCTTTAGTCTGCCCATTCTAGTGGAGCCACATAATGGAACAGAAGTGTTGGGAATTCTCTATAATATCACCAGGTCTTGCTTGACCTCACTGTGTAAAGAGCCACTACTACAGGACTGAACAAGTTTCAGGTTGGGACACATTCATCTCTGTAGGGTAGAAAACAGGACTCACCGTAATACGACCGTGGTCTCCCCCTCCTGGCGAGGTGGCAGCACTGCGGCGGCGTCTGCTCTCGGGGACGCGAGGCTTGACAAATATTACGTAAGGCTTGAACTCGGCCGTCCGCAGCCTCCTCAGAGCCTGGGGTTGTGATGCATTAACAGAGTGAAAACAGAGGTCAGGGAAGCCAACAGTGATCCATCAGACTCTGTAGGACGAGCAAATCTAATGTGACTGAACTATAACTCATGGCATGTTATGACAATGGACTGTGGTAACAGTCGGAGGGTTAAAGGTTCAGAGGCTAACACATGACTCTTACCTCAGGCTGCACGTCCACTACGCACATCTTATTCTTGGCCTGTACAGAGCGGATGGCCTCTATGCTGGTGCCATACTGGTTCTCCTTATACTCGCCATGCTCTATGAACCTTAATGACAAGCAGTGAAAAACACCGTCGAAGGACTAAAGATGAATTTGATCATCAAAATGTAAAAGTTCTATGTAAACATACTTGTTGTTCAAAGCATCCGCATCAAACTGTTGCTTAGTGACAAAGTGGTACTCGACGCCCTCCTTCTCGTGAGGCTTCTTGGGCCTGGTCGTATCTGTGTAAAACACGAGAGGGGTTTTCATGCGTGAGGGACACTGTCAAACGATGATGGTGAATCTAAAGGTCTAATGTGTATAATAGGTGGCACTCACGTGGTACAGCAACTGCGTAACGATGTGGGTTCTCTGCAATCACTCGCTGTTTAAGCTCATTGATTCGTGCTCCTAGAGAGCCTGAGGAGGCAGATTCATTTCAAGAAGAAACAGAAGTATTTTCAACAGAAGAGAATTTGCACAGTCCACTTTCACTTCTATTTCAAATGAGTATTCGTCCCCTGCATCTCTACAGCCCCGAGAAATAAAAAATAGGATTATTTTTCTCCACCTCTCTGTAGAGCAGTTTGACTAAAACCCCTCTCAACTCTCACGTTCAATAGGATGAAAGGTCTGGCCACAGTCTGTTGAGATCCCTCTCAACCTAGAAACGGACTTCTCAGATAAGATCAAAGCTGATAAACAGTGGTTTGACATGGTGGGATGCTTGAATAAAGCATGTGTACGGGAAACAAACCCTACACATATGTTTAGGGGACTACAGGGACCAACATCAACTTATTGAAAAGGCAGATCACAAGCCCTTATACGTATACGGGTGAATGTTCATATTCGACCTGTGCAGACTCATTTAGATTTGAAAAACAACCAGGCAAATGACACTAGGGCATCTGGGAGGTGGCATGTGGATGGGCTTTGGACTCTAGACCAGTCAGTAAGTAATTGTTTTGCAATTGTTTTTCTACCAATAGAAGTGACAAAAAGATCTTACACACTGCACCTTTAAGTGCTTTGTGTCTAAACTTTGTTTTGGGAAAATAACACAGCTTCACCAGTGCTACATCACTAATATGATGTAGTACATGTTTTAATCCATTAGGAGTCACTATCCACAAAGGTAAACGTGTGAGCCAGTGAGCGGCTCAGTCTCACCTATCAGAACCACCAGGCGAGGCCTCTCATTGGGTCTCTGCTGGTACCGGGTCACCTCCTCGTAAGTCAAGAAGTCGGAGTCTCCACTCTCCGAGCTCTCTCCCGACGATCCCTGACGGTCTTTGCGACTCAGCCGGAAACTCCTCCGCAAACCAGCTACAGCCGGGCCACACATGGGGGCGAGAGAACAGAGAAGAAAGGGTCTTGGTTCAGCTTCAGTGAGTCAAAATAAATCATTTCTATTTGTATAATGACAGAGCACAAGTTCATGTTTCACTTCGATGATGCAGGTATATTTTTGCATTGAGAGCATGGAGCAAAAGTTTGAATAGAGTCGAGACCAACCCTGTGACAAACATGCATTAGATCCTGTGTAAACAGTGCATATGGATAAAAATAGCTGACTTATTTGAATTGTAAATCTTTGTTTTTAGTAACTGAAGTTGGCTCCAACTGATAACCATGCTAAACATGCAGCTGATACTCGACACATTTCAAGCCTTTAAAACAACTTTTACATTTTCTTAAACTGAAGATTCTCTTTAAACACAATTCGAGGTTAATGTGACCCGTTTGTCCCACAACGTGTTCCAAACAGAGCATGCGTCTTCGAACAAGGCGACAGTGCTGAGGCAGGACAGACAGGAAGGCCTGGCCCTGGGAAACACCGCACCAATGGCACGGGGTGCTTGTAACTGAGGGTCTCCCAAGACCAGGGCTGTCTGTACCCTTACCCCTGTCAGTGGTATATATGTACCTGCAGGAATGAGCCGGGCACTGTACCTGAATAAAATTCCCAGGAAAAGACCTGGCCACAGGAGGGCGCCACTGCTTTACACTTAGGAGAGACTATAACTGGCGTTAGAGCATCACACAACCCAAGCCTCACACCTCCACACAGGGTGAACGAGCAGCAAACGTGCCTGGTTGAGTGTGCAATGCGTCCAACGTAGCAGGGGCCCTCATGGGGGGGGGGGTGGGAGGGGGGGGGGTGGGAGGGGGGGGGGGGTGGGGAAGAGTATTTGTGGGGGGGGGTGGGGGGGGGAAGCAGTGCACTTGGCCACAGCAGCGGGGGAGATGCAGGGCGAGGGGGAGGCAGGTTGGGGAGGATCCAAACACTGCTGGGTTGAGGAGGGATGGTGGGGTTGGGGGTGGTGGGGGTGATTTAACAGCTCCAAGCAAAGTGAAGAATTACAACCACGCATACTGTGTAACAGGGCGGTGGCGCTGTTTCAGCTCTCAGCTGTGTTTAGATCACCCCTCATCAGCATCATTCCAGCAGCTGGCAGAGGGGGGGGAGCACAGAGGGGGGAGGTTGGGCTGAGGAAGGGAGGGAGGGAGGTGATTGGAAGGTGAAGGGTTGAGGATCAAGAGAACCAACAACATGCATTAAGTGGTGGATTTAAGTGATAAAAAGGGGGAGGGGACAAACATTTAAATGAGAACTCTATATCTGGATAAAGTTGTTATTAATCCTCTCATGATGTCATTTTTGTTTTCAGTAAAAAGTCTGATATTTTACCTCAGCCGGACATTTCATGCATAATATTGTATTTTTCCAACAATACAATGATGGTTATATTTAAAACATTTGGTTCTTTTACTTCATTTAGCTGGATTGTTTTTCCTAGAAAGAATTAATGGGGTCATAAATAAATAAATTACCTTTCCATTTGGTCCATGGAGAATTCTATCAATGTTCAGCTGCTTTTTGTTCTTTTTTCAGATATTGCTATCAGATAGTTTAAATATGGTAGTAACCAAACAGCTGACACGATACTACCCGCAGAAATCAAAATTCACATTTTGTACAAACTCATCTGTATGTCTTCTCTGTGCTTGGCATCATCAAATATTTCTGACGTCGATTTTGATCCTATCTCTTCACCCTTCAAAACCTAACCCTTCCTCATCCCTCAACCCCAGGCCCCGCCCGGGTCAACTCAACAAGCAATCAGTTTGACCTAAAGCGTCCAGGGGGAGGAACCAGCGCGGCCAGGCTGCAACAGGCAAAGAGCAGAGAGGGAGAAGGAGGTGGAGAAAGACGTTCACGCTCTCACCTATGTACTGTCCATTGAAATAGCCCTCACAGTCACAGTCCTCTGTAGGGTGGCAAGCAGGGAAAAGAGGGGGGTAAGCACAGGGTAAGAGACCTGGAAGAGTTCAAGAGTTGGGGCGGGAGGGCAGGTTGGGCTGCGGGCGCTGAAGAGGGCAGGCTGGGCCAACAGGCAGGAAGACAGCAGGAGGCAGCCAAGAGTTAATGAAGGAGACGCTGTTGGAGGCAACAGCCGCTGACGGAGAGGAGAGGAGGAGAGGAGAGGAGAAGAGAGGAGGAGGTGAGAGGAGAGGAGGGGAGGGGAGGAAGAGAGGAGGGGAGGGGAGGAGAGGAGGAGAGGAGGGGAGAGGAGGAGAGGAGAGGAGAATCTCCACCCAGAGTGACCTGGCTCTGTGACCCGCACACATATAAACAAGCCTCGTCTCCCTGCTGCACAGCTGGGACAATCTATCTCAAATACACACATTTAAAAACCCACATTTCCGACAGAAAAGACAAAATGATGATGTCGTGATTTTAGAAAACCTAAAACATGAAAGTAGTGAGAGTTTAAAACAGAACAAATGATGACAAGGACTAAAGATGACGCACAACCAAAAAGAAGAAAAAACAACTATTGTTCTCTTCTGAGCTGGACTGTGGTCTCCAGGGATGTTTCTCTGCCTTGACATGAGCAGGAACAACGCACGCGCACACACACACACACACACACACACACACGCAATGCAAGTATCTATTCTCGTCTGGTACACTAACAGCAGGAGCAGAGGAGTTAAGCTGGAGTCAGTAGAAATCCCAAATGCACACACCCTAGAAGAGCACATGCAAGCTTACACACACACACACAGACACACACAATCTTCAAAGCCATCACAGACATATTTCTGTCTGTACTGCTTTGATGAATCATGTTCGTGGCTGCACATGTACCCACCTTTGTCACATCCTTGGTCATCTGCCAGTTTGCAAACAGGGAAGAGCAAAGTGTAAACACATTATCACAAGAGAAGTTAAAAAATAAGGTTTGTGCAAAAGACATAATGTGAAATGTTGTGCGACCATGGCATGTGAGGATTTATAGATTCTAAATATAAATCATGCGGTTGTCAGTGTGATGTCACTGGTGACACTGGGGGAGACCCACATTTCAAGGCCCCCTGCTGGGATTTAAGAGGAATGACTCAGAGAGCTGGAGGAAGACAAGAGGGAGGCTGAGACACAAGAGTCCTCACGGGCCCCGCTGCTTCTGCATGGGTGGAGCACTGCTAGCTGCCATATTGCTAAGCCCTTGTTGTCTCTCGTTGCCTAATCGGATCGCCCTGCAGCTTATGTGCCACGAAGAGGCTGCGTCCACATCGCCCAATCACCTGTCTATTAAAACTCTACCTACAGCACCGAGCGGGAAAGTGAGAAGCACAATGTACTGTTAAGGTCTTTTTATTTTATTTTATTCCCAGCCACTGCCTGCTGTAACACTGTCTGATCTACTTAAGCTGAATTCGCAGCTCGCTTGTTGACCAGATGGATGAAAACATGAAAGAGATTAATTCATACGTGTGATCCCCCACCATCCCCACCCCCTCCATCCATCTCTGTGCTCCTCCATCTCTCCCTCATCCCTTTCAAAAACATGTCTGCAGAGACAGTAGCACAGCAGAGAGGGGGCAGAATGAATGCTAATGCCTCTGAGAATGCCAATTACCCTCGAAAAAGGTCAATAAATGTCGATGAAAACACCGCTGCATTCATTCAGAGCGGGAATTATTGTCCTTTAACGACACTGACTGAGGATATTAGTCAGGAAAGGACAAGTGACAGCGGGTGGGCAATGCTGCAGGTGGTAAACTGCAATTTTAAAATGATGCAGAAGCAAAAACAAAACTTACAGACAGGTTTTTTAGGGGATTTTGGATTCGGAAGCGTGCCCATTTTCATCCTGTAGGCCAGTCGCCTGGAGGAATGTGCAGGAGAAGAAAGAGCCAGACAGGACGGAGGCAGGAGGAGTCATTGTGACAGAAATTCAAAGTGAGTGAAAGGTTCTGAGTCAGAGTCAGACAGGCAGAAACACAGTGCATTAGCAAGACAGGAGCGCCTGGGTGGATTATAAGATACTACAAAGGGGTAGGGGAAGGGTTTTTTTTAACCATGCGCTTTGAGATAATCAAACTGACTCAATAAAAGGATGATTCTATTTTTAATTCTGCATCCTCAAGAATATACTTTCCCTTGGGTTCAATAAAATATTTGGATTCTAAAACACTGAGATAGAAAACAAAACATATGACTCAAGGCTTTGAAATATGAACGGACAGTGATGAAATTAGCCTTGAGAACCTGAACTTAAGACCTGACAGACTGAGCAAGACTGAAAAACTTAGAAAATAAAAGTGGATTCATTTGAACCAGGCACTGGAAGTGATGTAAATATCTATGACGGTTTGCCTTTATTTTAAAAATGAAATCAAAACAGAGACGTCTTCCTCTGCTGGCTAAGCTCCTTTCTAAAATACCAAACCCCTGAGTACAGAGTTTCTGTCAAAATCATAATGCATTTTTTGATTCAGGGAGCAGCAGGAACTATTGTTATTATTCTATAAAAGCAAATTTAACCAAATGAAGCCAAAAACCCCTGGAAACCTATGAGCTGGGTTTACTCCTCTGACCTGTGTCTCTGGCTGTGTATTAATCCAGCAGACGTTGCAGTGTGTTTGGCACGGAGCTCTCAGCCTGCTGAGATCATCTTACTGACAGATTATGACACTTGCAGTATCAGTATGTGCCCATTGAAAGCTGTGATTTAATGTGTTTTTTTTCCCACAACCCCCCCTCCAACACACACACACACACACAATTATTTCACGCTCGATCTATTCATAGTTGACCCCTCAAACTGGAACACAGGAACATGGATTTAAAAGATTACAAATGGCTGGATAAACTATCAGCGGGGTGTGAGTGAATCGTTTTACATAACATGGAGTGAGTTTTAACATGATTTGACGTCACCTCTCCTGGAAGTGTTTGGACGGGACGAGCCCGGCCCGCAGATTGCTGTCTCCCACGCGTTTGGCCTGCCACCACGTGACGTCGTCCTGCGTCACCACCTGCAGGATGTCTCCTCGTTTGAAGGGAAGCCCCGCCTCTTGGCATGGCGTGGCCTTATCCTCCAATGGGATGTAGTCAAACAAGGCTCTCATATACACCTGGAGGCAAAAGTATATATGTATTATGTCACAAATGTCTGTCTGTTTTTTGTGGAACACACATGTTCGGAGTTCTCAGCAACTCAGATGTGGGGTACCATCCATCATGATAACAACTGAATAAACCAGCACTGTGTTTGAGAACTGTATTTGAGGCAGGATTTGCAGCCTGGTCAGTGTTGAAGTTGACACTGGGTCAAAATGACAAAGAATCGTTGTGATTACCGGTATCTGTTGCTTTTATTTTAGGATATTTAGGTGACGCAGCAAAGTCATAGGATTAACAAAAGTAATGGGTCCTCATCTCCATCTTGAAAAGAACACTCGTAAAATCACTTACTTAACAGCAATTAAGTGACATAAATTCTGTTGATGGAATGCTTTACTTTTATAAAAGTTGTAAACTTTGGAACATTGTTTATTAATTAACAGACCTCTGAAAAAACTGACATATAATGTATTAAAATATAATGTCAACTTTGACATAACTTTGACTATGAATCTATACTGTAGTAGAGAAACCAAGTAGGATGAACGCAAAGTTTTCCATATACCTTCTGCACCATAGACTGTTTATGTGCTAAAGGGACTTTCTATTTGTTCTTTAGCCTCTATTATGATGATAAACGTAATTTATAGTCTCAGAAACGCTTTGGGTTTTTTAAACGAGCCCTTTTTATCATCCTGAATTCCTTCCGAGGGAGAAACGCAGGGTTTTGCCTCCCCCTCTTGAAACCTCACTATCTCCCGATTGGCTGATCGGTAGTCGATCCCAGATTGGCTGACAATGTACGTTAGTTCTGCCTTCTAAGCAAGCAAGTTTCACACTCACAGGTGGCTCTCAGCCGGCAGCCTCCACTGCAAAATATAAACATTGCAAGTTCAAAGCTCAAAATGTTCAAAACGTGAACATAAGAGTATGTCTGTACATGTTCTAGCCAGAATGGCCTTTGAAGCGTACAATTACACTGAAATGATTACAGATAGAGATACTAGACTGCTTGGTTCAAAGTCCCACTGTGGTATGACATGTTAGCCTGAGCTAGCCATGAGGCTAACGGAAACCAAGGGTATCATCAGAGAGAACATGTTTATCCGACACAACTGTGGCCTCACTAATGACAAAAAATCATTCATGGTGTTTCCACTAAATCAATACAGGGTAAGACAAGCAAGACTAGGCACTCACAAATGAACAATTCTAATCTGCTTCTTTCATCAAAATGATAGGCAGTAAAACTGACAATCAGGCGTTTATTCAGCCATGATCTAGTGTTTTCCTTGAAACTAAGTGTAATAATTAAATTGATGAACAGCTAATCCTGCTTAGTCTCACCTTGCTTTCCTTCAGTCGGTCCTCCTCCTTAATGGCAGGGATTATCTTGAGCGTAATGGAGCCTTGCGACTGGGACTAGATCAGACACAGACAAAACAAGGGGAGGATTGTGAGTAAAAAAAAAAAGTCAGTGTGAGGTAAATTTAATTTTTGATGGACCACTTAGTACAGGGGTGGGCAATTATTAGACTTTAGAAAGCGAGGCTCTGAACAGGCTACCACACGCAGCTGTGCTTGATTGGGCTACATCCTCGCTTGTAAACATAAAGCATGACAGAATCACATACACAAGAAAAAGAAGCATTTCAAAATAAAAGCATATTTTGGCTCATTTGACCTGGCTACATGTATAAAACTATGACATTTGACTCTGTGGGCCACGTTGAACAAAATGCCCAGGTCTGACTTAGTATATCAGATGTTGAGGAATAAAAAAAAGGTTTGTCCCACTTGTGTATTAGTCAGACATCAGTGTTTCTGTCTCACCAGCAGCTGACTGATCTCGTCAGGTCTCTTGTGGATCACCGAGACCCCGTTGACCTCCCTGAGTTCATCGCCGACATGGACCAAACCTGTGGGGGGAAAGGGAGACATGATGATCACAACAGAAACATCGATTTCTATCATGGAGTCATCACTCGATTCCAGGTCTTTGGGGTTTATCAGCCGTATTGTAGCATCAATGCTTGTTGTCAGATCCGCTGATAAGACGCTGCCTCCAGCCTCAGCTCCGGTCCTTTCTGCTGTAGGCACAACAAAGAGGCTGAGAGGAGTACGATCGATACGACCTCAGGAGGGAGACGTACATAGTCGAGACACTATGGTGCACTCATTTAATGTGTGCATCCAGCAGACATACAAACGGAGGCCAGAGGCTGCCTCTGACATCTCCCGCTTCTGTCTCCACACTGACTAGAGTCACCAGACCTTCGTTTGACACAGCAGGAAACGGAGGAAGGCATTACTGATTAATGATATGGACAGTAATTGGTTTGGCTTTCTAGATTTTTTGGCCAGTCAAACACGCAAACCTGATTATATGAATTCTGATATTTCCAAGGAAACACGAATGAAAGGACCTTTTTCCAAAGCGACATTGTATGATTCAGTCTCTGGAGACATTAAGGTTTCAGCAGCAGCAGCAGTGTGATTCTTTTCATGCTGAGCCCTTTATTGCACCTAATCTGAGAGGCAGGTTTCAATTCAACACCCTGTTCATTTCATGCACATTATTCATGACCAGTTTCCTTCATTTTCTTCAGCTGCAAGACGAATGCCATAACCCAATGCTGTAAAAACCAGCAGGCTCTCAGGGGCAACACAGTGGCTCAGTTTGCCTCAGGACTGCGTTACTTCACTGCAGCATCCTGGCTCATCTCCATCTCTGAACGTTTCTGCTCCTCATTCCACTCTTTTAACTTTTAAACTGGAAAACGTCTCAAAAGGTCATCCAAAAGAATTTTCAGTAAAATATAGCTGCAGTCTTTGTTTGCAACCACTTAAAGGTGCAGTGTGTACGATTTCGGTACATTTTTGTCACTTCTATCTGTAGAAAAAAATCATACACTTACATTTTTACAAATGTATAATCACCTGGTTGTATGACATTCTTTTCACAATAACCCAAAATTAGCCCTTCAATGTATATTAACATCTGGAGTGGGTCCTCTCTATGGGGGCCGCCATATTTTTTACAGTAGCCCAGAGCAAACATATCTTTTGAGCTTTACTGGCAACTTAGGTTCTGACCATAGGTTCTCCTGCATGCTCGAAAGGGAAGGGTGAGGTCAGGGAACATACAACTTCACCAGTAGATATCAACAAATCTTACACATTGCACCTTTAATACAACATCTAAGTATGTCATTACAGGGCGCAGATGCAGTTTGGGAGGACTGAACCACAAGTCTAAACATAACTAAAATATAAGTTTCTGTTCACTTTGATTTCTGATCAGATAAAAGGAGAGGATGAAAAGGAGGTAATACTAAGCCAAATCTACAGGGCCATCAAGCCACAGAGGCCTTCAAAAACTGAATCCCTATTCAGGGAATGCATTCTTCAGAGAAGACGTACCCTCTCCCTCTTGAACTGTCTAGACCGCAGGATCAGAGCTGAAATGACAGGTTCAGGTCTACAGGGAATTTTCATAAGCAGTATCACGAGCTGGCACCACCCTTGTTGCTGTCGCCTAGCAACCGAGCCAAAGTTAAAAACCAAAATGCCCCCTTGGTTTAATATTATGTGTACTATTAGCTGTTGAGTTGAAGCCTCAGCATTTAACATTCCACAACCACTCTGGAAACACACAGAGTATCCTGGACAGGCCGGACCAGTAAAGATCTGTACTTTCTATATATCATGTTTTAGTTATGAAAGGATGCATTCAACGGCACAGGATGTGAAGGAGCCTTAAAATAGGACAGCCGAGTCACGCTGTAGTACAAGCGAGTCTCTACATTCTGCCTCCAAAGGATACAGTCTGTGAATTGGGACACAACAGCTGTGGGTGGGAGTCCAAACCAGTTCTGTCAGAAGCTGCTGCAGTGATGCATGGATCATAAGATACTTGGTATAGAAAAACACACCTGTCCCTCGCATTGGATGGTGTGTTTTGAAAAATTAATGACCTTAAGGATGTGTTCAATAAATCACATCAATTTTACATGGTATGGTCTGACCTGACAGATGTTTGTGTGGCAAAAAAATAAAGAATAAGCATCAACAAAATCCTCAACTTACCGCTTCGATCAGCTGCACCTCCTCTCATGATCCGAGCCACGATCACCGCCCTGGTTGCCTCATCCCGTCTGATGGTGGCTCCCTAATGATCAAATGAATCATAAGCTCAATAACTCTCGTGTTGACATGCCCGCGTCCATTCCAAGGCCATAACTCACCAGAGGCTCCTTGTTCTTCACCAGCCTGACGATCTTCACCGACTCCTCCTCCAGTTCATCCTCATAGTCGTCGGGCAGAGGCGGCAGCACGGGATCGAAGTTCTTCTGAGCCACGGTGTCGTGCACCGAGAGCAGGGCCTGATGGGAAAGACATGACATGAGTTGACAGCACAATGCTGATAGTCAACTGCTAGAGATCAAGAAGAGCTAATGAGAGATTATTTGGAAATGTGGGGAAAATTTGGGGATGAGTGCATAAGGGATCAAGCTTTAGTTTGTTTTTAATTATGAACACTTTATGGAAAAATTCAACATGAAATGGATTTACAGTTTCAAACAGTTATAATAATAATGAACATTTTGATAATTATACGTCAAAAGATGAAATTAGTTCAAATCAATCATTATTCTATTATCAGAGATGACAAAAGTACCAGCATGACTACCCTGCAATATCACTTTCTACCACTAGAAGGAGTTATGAGCCACTACAGTGCCTTTCAGCCCCACCAGTGGTGGATCACAAGGGTCTCAGATGCAGTTGTGTGGGATAGATCACCACAAATGAATATGTGTTGGATTGATGCAGTCAGCAAACTAACTATTATGATCTTGTTTTTTTTTAAATTTATATATAAACATGTCTGCACAATACCGCCATCTGCTGTTGATGGCGTGAACTATGTCAAAACTGCAAACAGTCTCTATTGCTCTTACCTTGAGATGCGGCGACATCAGCAGGTGCAGTAACTCCTTCTCCTCTGTGCTCATTGGTCCACTCTGCAGCTCTTCCACCACCTGACGATCACAACACACACATGGACCACGAGCCCTGACCCGATGTGAACCCCCACTCTGTGTATCCTGGCAATGCAGTGGATCAGTTTACGGTGGAGTTAATGCAAACAGATACACAGACATGCACGCAGTAAAAAGGTAAGTGGCGCGCAGCTTAGGTCAGCATTTTCCTCTCCGATAACTGCCGGGAGCCGGCAAGCGGCAGGATGTGGAGTTTGGTTAGATGAGTATCACGATGACTCAGCACTCTGAGTACATTAAAATTCACTTTTGATACCTGCGCCGCCTCTTTGTCGGACCTAACTCATTTTGACTGACTGCTGAGAGATAATTAAAGGTGTGTGTGTATTCAGGAGGGGGGAGATGATGTGTGTGATGAGCTTACATCCTCTGCCAGAGAAGCAGCACTGTGGAGAATGGGTGTCGGACTCTGTCTCTCATACAGTCTCAGCTTCTCATGGATCTGTGATCAAAACAGAGGGTTTGAGAGAGGAATGCAGCAGTTTGAACAGTAAAGAAGCTTAATATTTACAGATATCAGGATATATTGAATCAATTGTGTCATTCATTATGTGAGCCAGTTTTCATGGATTTCTACAAGCTGTGTTTCAACACTGAGGCTTAGTGCTGTGTGACCTGCCCTGTCAGTTTTGGTTAATCCAAATACAATGGTAGTGATTGCTTTACTCTGGAACGAAATCTCACTAACATAGCTGCTGATATTTTCCATTCATTTGTCAATACTAAGTAGTCTCAAAAAGATGACCTTTTCTATCGTTGTGGATGACACATATAAGCAGATATGCTTGTATCACTAGTATTATTATTACTTTCACTATTATAATCATCATTATTATCATAATCATTATATTATTATCAATATTATGATTACTTTTACTGTCATTACAACTATCTTTTTACTATGACTATGACTATACTACTATACTACTATACTTGAGTATACTACTAGTACTACTATTACTATCACATATTACTATCACTATAATCACCACTGATACTGCTGTTACTACTGTATCACTACTACAAGGAGTAGGTCCAGTAGTACTATCACTTTTAAATCTTTTGTGCAATAAGGTTTGTGAAAATCATCTTCTTTTATCTTGATGTCTATTTTTCTTGTGTATATAATGTTCTCCTCTTTACTTTTTAAATTTTCCCTTTTTAAATTTTCTGTTTTCAAAACTGTTTATTTGTGTTTGTCTGCCTCTTGAGCTGCAGTAGCGATGAACTTTCTCAACGTGGAATTAATAAAGTTGATCTTATCCAATATTATATGACTGTGTACAATGTGCATGTAGTTTCAGAGGGCAGTCACATCCACATGAAAGTCAGATTTAAGACAAATCTCAGCTTCTTCTCATTTACAACAGAGCAAAGATGCTAATTGCCATTCCAGTGTAATATTGATGATCACTCAAAGGAAGACTTGCTCACCTTCATGAGGTATCCCAGGCTTCTCTCACTGAACACATCTTTCAGGAACACCATGTCCTCCTTGTGGTTGGCATCAGGCCGCAGCTGAGAGGTCAGCAGGGCCAGTGTTTCATGGAGCCCTACAGAGAAGGGCAACAAGGACAACCATCATGTACACTAACCGGAGCAGATGGAGCACAGCGGGCCTCCGGCACTAAGGACAGTGTGTGCGTTGTGTGTGTGTGGAGCATCTGTGCTGACTGGTCTCACCTGCTCCTGCAGTGAGCACCGGCATGGCTTCTTTCATGGGTCAGTGAGATGAGGAGGAAAAACCTGGGTAGAAAAGGTAATAAATCTCAATCACGCATTCATTCCTCACAGATGTTTTCTATTTCTCAACAGGATTCAAAACAATTGTCTGCAGCGCAAAAAGGCGATGTTTGTATAAATTGATATAAAGGCTCCCAGACAGCCGTGTAAAGTAATTAGAGCCGCATATCACGCCCTCTCGTGCCATAAATCAGGGCCTTGTTTTCCACTTTGCAGGCTGCTGACCTTATCTATGAGTGTGTAGGTGCATATGAGAGAGTCTGCTGGTGTTATACAGCTGTACTGGTAAGATGAACAGTCACCGCTCGTGCCATTAGTCACAGCCACGCCATGTATTGGTGTGGAGGAGAGCAAGAGGGAGTCTCACTCTGGGGAAAACATGGACAAAAGAACTTGACTACTTATCTATACTTAATAATACATATACATATATAATTAATATGCAGAACCCGACCCCTGATGTAAAGAGCTTTTTGTTTTTAAGTAATATGACAATAGTTAAAAATAGAAAAAAAATCATGTCACCTGACCTGCTTACTTCTAATTAAAATCACCACATCGAAATCTCATCTGTTAATCACGATTATAGTACCAAGACATTGCACGTACAGCATCGCATTGCACGGTATAATTAGACATATCAAGAAGTTGGTGCACTCTTTGCTACACTTGCACTGATGAAATGTAATAGGAAAAAATATTAAGATATACTTTTTTTAAATGTAGTTCATTTCAATTGAACTCGACTATACTGTACTTTGTTTAAATACAAAATAATAGCGACACTTTTCAATGCAGAGCAAGTCACTTAAAAAATAATTGAATAATCAGGTGAATTAAAATCTTGATGACAGTGACAACGGAGGCCTATTACATCTGCAAGGGTAGAATCAATGTCTTGTTGGTATTGTTCAGGCACGTTCAGGCTGATGAACGATCCAGTTAGTAGGTATCTTTAGGTAAACAGACTCAGTGAGCGGCTCATACGTACAATACACGGTTGTATTATCTCAGCCCGGACTGATCGATACTCCCGTCACACCGCTCAATAATCTCCTTCACTTCCTCCCACTAGGAAAAAAAAAACAAGTCAATAATATAAACCACAGACTCCATCATGTAACTCTGTGGTCTAATGATAAAATGCCAGAAACAAGCAGGACTTAACCAATATAACAAAGATCCAATAAACTGGACTTGACCATTTCCACCGATGGTTGTAGACATTGTGGGCTCCCAGTGTCTGACTTCCCTTTCTCTTCAATTGGTCGGAGCGGGGCATTAAAGGATTAAGTGAGTGAATAAATATCGTCTGGGCCATCTATGTGTTACATAAGCCTCTATGTATTTGCTATAGTAACATATTGACAGTTTGGAAAGAGGTCAGAGGCCCAGTCACTGTTGTATTTGCGCATTTGATTCAGAAGAGATCTTTCGAACAGCAGGATACATCAGGTCAGAGTGTTTTCTCTCAAAGCAGAATAAAGCTAAACATCGGACGAGGGCTGATCATCTGTATAGTATATATTAGAGTATGAACCAAATTTGAATTTTACAAGTGTGTTTTTGAATCATTACGTTCCTTCTAGGACAAAGAAAATCTCAAAGTGGCTTCCCATTCAACTTATTATTACCATGGAAATACAATGAAAAAATCTAGAATTATTACAAATATTAAAACTCACCTCTTCACCACCTGATTAACACAAGGAAGAGGAATCATCTGAATAAGCCCTTTATATTAAAATCTAAAGTAGGTCCCCAATATGGAGCCAGTCATGTTACACCACCATGTTTGTACAGTAGCCCAGAATGGACAAACTTACTACCTTCCGAGTATTAAGGACAAATGATGGCTACCATAGGTTCTCTTATGAGAATGAAAAAACAATTCATGCATTCAGGTAAATCTACACGCATGATACATCAGTGCAGTCTGTCATTAGCCATGAGAATTGCTCCACTCTTAATTTTACGCACTGTATCTTAAAATAGTTTTTGCAGACTCTAGCGAAAACATCCTTGGTTAAGATAATGATGTTGTTTGTTTGTCCTATTATTTCTCTAGTCAACAATGACTCCATTGCCATCGGCCTAACTCGGCCTAACACTTATTATAATTTATCTTTACTACAAGACAGCAGCTTCCTGCCTCATCCAACAAACATAACCTCATGCGTTACACTTTTCAATGAGAGTCTGATTAAGCTCAGCAAAGACAGAGGAAGAGTCAGTGATGAGCTCATGAATAATGAACAGAAGACGTATTGCAGAGGAAGGATGAAGAGGTGATGAAGAGGAGGGGGAGGTTGTTTTCCTCCTGTCACAAGAATGAAACAAAAAACACATGAGATGTGCTTTTATGTTCATGTGTGTCAGGAGGGATTTACTTCATACTGTCTCACCATGTTTACCCAAGTGAAAAGGAAAGAAGGAGATCAATATTTGGATTCATGAAACACTCACCATCCTCTTACTAAGATAATTGAAAGAGAAGGAAAAAGTACAAATGATTAATTTAGTATAAAGAAACTGGGCTTCAACATGTAAGAAAAACAAAGAGAAACATCCTAATTGTATTATAACTAGATGTCCTTTTAGTTTGACTTATTGTATTATTTTAGATCCATTGTATCATTAATCTTCTATACCCGAGACAATGTTTCTGCTTTAGTTTTTGATACATATACAAAACTATGTATGTCATTGTTGAGTTCCCTATGGTATGATACAGTTTCAGAATATACAAGCTATTTTTTACATGAATCATTACATTTTAAAGTTTTTTTTAAGTATACAAAGTTAGGAAGTTCCCTATCTTAACATATAAGAAAAATGTCAGCAACTCCATTGTTATAAATCATTCAAAACAATTGAGAATTATTAGGGGAAAATTAAATATGTTCATAATAAATTAATTGTGAATCAAAGCTACCAAATTTCATTTTATTTTATCTCTATAAATACCGAGGATGGATGTTTCAGAAATTACGGTCTTGAGATGAAGTGGAGAGCGAGTGAGTATTGACATCTCCGTCTGCTGCAGCTCAGTCAAAGTCCTGAGAGGATGACATAATCTGCTGAGCTGGTTGATGTGGTGAGGTCATCAGAGAGAGGTATTATGGGAGCACCTCTAAGTGGAACCCCTGGGACATTGGAAACTGAGGGGGGAGAGGAGGGGGATGGATTAAGGAAGCGGGCTCTCCTATGCCGTCCATATCTGCTCAATATGAGGCAGATGTTTGAAATTTCAAAATACAATACTGATTTTATGAATCACATTTCTATCTTTATGTTACACAACAACAAATATTCAATTTGTCTGGTGTAAAAGTGACAGAATACCAATGCTTCTGCCAAAAAAAGAGAATTCATTTCTCCATCTGCAGTTGTTAGAAGTCGTCTCCCTCTTGGTGATTCAGATTTTGAATATTGCAAATCAGCACATATGAACGGCAAATATAAGCAGTTTTTTTTACACTGTGCATCAACACTCTGCAGGTTTCAGCTCATTATTATAGTTTTCTTCATTATAAATATGGCTATCAGTGGCTCCTTAGTTAAAACCAGTAGAACTACTTTGACAGGGGAGGGCATATCACCCCCATCTTTGAAGTTAAGAAGATAAAGACATTTTATTCACATGTGATGTCCTATTTAAATATGTTTTCCATGGATTATAAATTCACAGAAAACCTGCAAAATGACACCATGCCCACGTTCTCATACTGGCACAGAGTTCCTCCTGGTTCAGATTACGACAGCAGCATCATAATTCCAGAACATCACAACGTCACTGATCCACAAATAGATTCAGACACCGTACTTTCTGAATTTGGTTCCAAAAATATGACGTTGTTGGGTGATCTGCGGTCAAAAGCAAAAGCTTAGTGGCAGACGCACAAGCACGATGACGTCCCATTGAAGGCTCAGATGTCAGCTGATAAAACATTCAACCAGACACATTAAGCTATGATGCATTGCAGGTTTTTAATGTTCCTGCATTATCGTGATCCTGTGTTGAATCAGGGGTGTCAAAAATACGGCCCGCGAGCCCGTCACAGGCTCCAATCTGGCCCCTGAGATGAAGTGTAAAAATTACCCCCCCCAAAAAAGGCCATTAACAGCAATTTTTAAATAAAAGAAAAAAACTAATAGCAAGCACACTGTTATTGCTGGAGGTTGTTACAAATGTTTTAGATGATAGACACATAGATGAGCCGTAAGAACTCCCATAAACCTACACACTCCGACATCCTGTCTCTGTGCCCCTCCTACACAACATCTGTGTGTTTGCCACAACATTTCTGTTTGCCATTCATCACGTTTTTGTCACAAACTCCTCCAGAGGCATTTTATTCACCTGCTGTTAGTCACCAGCCCTGGAGGTGGTTTGACTTCAGCAGGATCAGCAGGACAGCACCAGCACAACACAACACAACTAATCACATAACTCAAAACTTCATCAGCTCCACCAAGATCTATGGTGATGCCTCAGACAATAGATCACACCCACCAAAGCATCTGAAAGTGATGAAGAGCAGCTTCCATGCTGCGTACAGACTGAATAGATGGAGTTCATCGGTTAATCGATTCATTCTGCTTTATTGGTATTGGTGTAAATGAGCTGGTCTGGCTTCAGGACCCAGCATCACCTCTGAATGACAAGCCACGACCCAAATCAGGGAACATTTTCAACAGGAAAATGGGCTTTCAATGCGTAAAAATACTCCTCCGTGCAGTCAATGACCCACGACCCACGGTGGTCAATGCGTTTTTGATATGTTTGCCTTATTTGATTTCTAAACTCAGATGAAACAAAACTCGCAGGATCTTGCAGCGGCTTCATCTCCAGTTCATTCTAAGGCACGGACCGTTCCTGTTCATACCTGTACATAGTATATTAAAGGTGTAACATGCAGGATTCATTAGTTGGTCCGTATCTCAATATGTTATTTACCAGGTTTTACACCGAAGACTGACGTGCTGGAGAGAGATGTTATACCATGACAACATGTAAGGAGAGGGTTGTGAGGTTGCCTCACCTGCATGGGCTAAACTAAACTTTATCAAATCCAACAGCTCAGACAAAGTCCACCAAGTCACACCATGCATAATGCTGAGATGATCACATAACATGTTTTCGAAAATTCAATAAATCCTCTTGCGTGAAATCTTTTCCGTGAAAATAAAGCACACCCATTAATGGAATTACAGCCACAGATAATGTCTCTTATCAGATGTTTCCATGCAGGCTGGCAGTCATACTGTGATGCTGTTTATGCTTGTTTATGTGTTAACGGAATATGCCAAATTTGAATTGGGAGAGAAGGTGTTACAACACAAAATGTGCCATCTGGAGTGCTTATCGTGACGCCTGCGAGGGCTTCAGGGATCATTAGAAAACAGCCTCTGCTACATACAAGCTTTGAATAAAAAATATATTGTGCGCTTAGTTTTGAAAATACCTTGGTATGGTCACTGTGGAAATGACAAATGTTCGATCAAGCAGTTGTAAAATTAATTGGAGAGTTATGTATTTTACAGACACTAAACTAATAAATCAATTGAATATAACTGATAACTAACATAGTTGGTAACTCATTTCGTAATCCATCAGTCCTTATTTCTGTTGTTATTTTTATTTATACTTTACATAAATATTTGATGATACAATTTGAAATATTTAACTCTATTTTTAAGGTACGGGAGGATTTAATGGTATCAGGTCGAGAATCTGGGGTAATGTAAACAACATCATTCAGGCGATAGTGAACAAGTGGGTGTGATCATTTCTTTGAATTTTCGTCAATAGAAATTAAAAATAACCTCACCTAAATTTGATATGAACAAAAATATTTCACAGCATACTTTTTAGATATATGTCAATGTAAAAATTGTGACGGCTTTCAATGTGCGTATCATTAAAAGGACTTTAACTTGACAGACCTGAGGCTGCAGGTGGGGACCCCACTTTGTAGCATATCCATAGTTGCTCCGTTTTAAATTGCAACTTCTTTCAAAGAGCTGAAATCAAATGCTGTTTTTCCAAATAAAGAGGACAGCTTAAAAAAATTACATATTGTCTATGATCTCAATAGCCGCAGCTCTATGGGAGAGTGACGACTGAAGCAGGAGGCTGGATGAGCATCACAGTGTTTTCCACATGTCACACATGAACCGGTGATGGAAAACCCCAGTGGATGTGACATACTGTCTCCCTGCTGATGCCTGCACACACACACACACACACACACACACATAGTGACAACACCTTGGTCAATGTATCAGCGAGTCTCTCGCTCTCTCTCTCTCTCCTTCAAAGCAACACTGCTCAAACACAGCTAATCCACTGGCCTGACAGTAATGGGAGTCAACACTAAGCATGTTTGGCCACCATCCAGCATGCCTCTCACACGCAGTCTCTCTCTCTCTCTCTCTCTCTCTCTCTCTCTCTCTCTCTCGCATACACACATAGCCTCATACCTTCACATTGCCGCCACAACAACACCATCATGACCTAAATTCACTTCCTAATAGGAGCCGGGGTGTGGTCGCTTCCAAACTTATATCATCTGCAGCAAGGGAGAGAAACTCCTCTTCTGGTTGCACACTCACACAGACCTATCCCCCCAAACACGGCCCAACACAGAGGCAGATCCGACATATCCCTGCTCGTCTTCCTCCCAGCCTCTTCCCTCGCCGCCCATGGTCTGTGCAGCACACTGCCAGCCATCCCTCTCCACCTCCCTCCCCTGCATTCCTGCCTCCCTCTCCTCCTCCTCTTCCATCTCTCCGCATCCCCCTGCAGTGCTACAGGGCTCCCCTCGCTCACCGCCGCCGTCGGCTGCCAGATGGAGGGATAAAAGGAGCGCACTCGGCGGACAGCAGAGGAGCTCGTCTTCCCAGCTGATGCCCTGGCAACACAAAGATGAGTGTGGACATGCATGATGACGATCAGCATCCCCCCTTTTCTTACCTTGTCGCCTCGCTCTGCTCCTCCTCTCCCTCTCTCTCTCTCTCCTCTCTATGTTTATGTCCCTCCTGACAGCAGCCACACTGTTTCTCTCGCTCTGCTGCTTCTTCCTCCTTCCTTCTTCCTTCTTCCTCCCGCTGCTGATCTCACAAACCTGCTGCCTCCTCCCTTCCTTACTGCCCCCCCTCTCTCTCTCTCTCTCTCTCTCTCTCTCTTGGCCCCTCCCCTTACCAACCTCCTCCTCCTCCTCCTCCTCTCTGTGCATCTCTGAAGCTCTCACTGTCCACTGCATCCCTGGATGAAGGGTGAACATAGCGGGGAGGATATTTTGGATCTTTGCTTGTGATAGGACCCTGTTTGTCAATTTTCATCTCTGTTCTTTTCTGGAAAATAAGGCACTGTTATTGTTTTTCAAACCTAGAGGGTGTTTTTATCTGCACTGCAGCTTTTAAGCCATTCATTTAATCTCTTGTTTACAATAAAATAAAATACTATTTCCCTTTTATCATTTAGGACCTGCGTTTAGGCAGAGGGTCCTTTTTCTATACGTTCAAGGGTCGAGCTACAGCTGGAAAACAGTTTCAAGCACCTTTACTTTGAATATTTTGTTATTTTGTCTTTTATTTTGTCTCCCCCCCCCTTGTTCCCCCCCCCCCCCCCTGCAAGGGGGGTCACCACAGTTGGGAGCAAAATCTTCTGTTTTTAAGTCTCTCTGTGCTCTGGTGGCTAATAGGATACGATACACTGCCACTGACGGAGCACTCTCAGCCCACATCCAGCTCCAGAGTGGCTGCCGGCTCTTTGTCTGCTGGCGTGTCGAGTGCAAGGAAGCAGCCACATGGCATTTTAATGATGGGGTAACCCCCCACCACCGCCACAGCACACACATTCACTCCATTCAGATTTTATTGTTTGATTTTACGCCTGCATGCCACCATCACCCCCCCCCCTCCCATCCCGACCTCCCCTCTTTCTTCATGTCTGGACCACATCCAACCTTCAGACTAAAAAAGTGACACTCAGAAACAAACATGACTAAACATGTTGCAAGCCTGCAGATATATGAGGCTAGAATGTCCTATTTGAGAATTCCTCCATCCATCCCATAAAAACTAAGAAATACATAAAACTCTTCCCAGCCCAACCTGTCGTGGAAGTCTTTGCACTCCATTGACACACCAAGATAATGACGTCTGACAGCTAGTGCCAGTAATATGCTTCAACTCAATCTAAAACACCATGGGGGCATTTAAACTTTCTCGTCCTCCTTAACTTCAGTTCTGTTGCCAAGCAACACCAAAATGACAGCGAAAGACTGGTAACACTGATCAAGGAAATCCTCTTTACACCAAACATCATTTCAGTTCAGACTGGTGTCCACTGGTCTTCATGGGCACGAGGAAAGAATGCAAAAGAATGCAAGAGGGGCATGCACAGGCAGACTGCAATATTTCTTGTCCATTTCTTACTTGGAAATATTTAAGGGCCGTCTGTGTGTGAAAAGGATGTGATGACCATTGTTCACAAGTCAGCGCAGTCACGGCAGAGCCAAAGTTTATGTGGCGCACAGTCAGCGAGGTAAGCTAGTGCTCCACTAAGTCATTTGAAGTATCACCATTCTCTTAATGTGCATGTAACTAAATGTAATTTAACCATGTGATGTATGCTGCTTATTAGTAAAGTCATAAGAATTGCTATTATTGCCATATAGACCATCTTGGCATGAAGGCATGAGTTGCATCTAAAACATGACTCAAAGATCCAAGTGAACAAAACCCAGAGGAGCTTTTAAAAATAAAACGATGAGATTGCTGATGAGACTGAATTATAAAGAAGTGCTGAGTTGCTTCCATTAAGCAATTTACCTATTCGTTTAGGAGTTCTATTCAGATAAATGTGCAATGTCCTGCTGACTAATACTTTCCGTATCTAAGAGGGAATGGAGGTAAATAAGCCTTACTTTTAATTTCAATTCAATTGTAAAAGTATATTGTGTAAGATTTGGGGCAAATATTTCACTTATTTATTTTCCACATCAAATATTGATGATGTATTGAAGTGAATAATCACCTATAAGTAAAAATTCCTCAAATTAATGATGAGACATTTGTTCATATTCTCACAGTACCGAGAAACTGTGAAAGTACAAAAAGCTCTCCTTTACTGTAAATAGTACATGGACAAAATATAATTTTTTGGGCTTGTTCAGAGGTTAATAACATAACATTAGGAAGACTTGAGCATACTGTATGCTGTCCCTGTAACCAACACAGATACAACACAAAAATAGATCATTTTTGCATAATTAGATAAATAAACTGACCCGTTCAGGTCATGGCAGCACAGATGCAGCAGGTCATCCGGTCATCCGGTCAGAAGCTGCAGCTCCTCTCCACACATCCCCATTAATTACATCAGTACTTGTTACGGGTCTTTGGTCGGATTGATTCACAGGCATCTGCCAACCTCCTCTTGTCTCCAGGGAGCAGCAAAGCGCTGGCCTGATGTTCACCATGAGAGGAGGAGTAAAGGTCCAAGCTGTCTCCTGACCCCACAGATCGGCCAGGTCTTTGTGCGTGTGCAGCCGAGCTCAAGAGGGGGCGGCGCTGAACAGAGTTGACAACAGATAATGGAACACATGCAGGAAATTGTGGAAACCATGGTGTGTTGTTGCTACAAAATGATGACCTTAAGTATTTACTTACTTTTAAAACTACAGCAGAAGCCAGACATGAATTGTAGTGAAGTGAGTCTCTGTCATTGGAACGGTTACTGCCTTGATTTTCTCTTCTCTCATTAACCTGGGAACATAATGAAAATGGTTATGAATATGCAAATGTAGTCATCTATATCAACTACAGCAAGATTTAAATAAGCCACATGGAACATTTTAAAACTGAAAAGAAAAACTAATTTCTAGTACTTATTTCAAAATGTTTTCTTTGAAATGTAACATTTCCAATATTTATCATTTAATTATCATTTATTATTTGATACAATCTAAGGTCATACCGTAATGGTCATATCTCTGAGAAATGCTTGCCATGTTGTTTTAAAAGTAGAGCATGTAGGATTCTGTGACATCTAGTTGTGAAGTACCACATTCAACCTGAACACCCCTCCCCCCCATCCTTCCCTTCCCAAGCATGTGAGACACTATGGAAGCTTTAAGTCCCCATAAAGTATTTATTTCGTCCATTCTGGGTCACTCTATAAACATGGCAGCCTAGGTAGAGAGGCCAGCCCCAATGTAAATCCAGTGGACAGTTACAATATGTACATTTCATGATTAGAAAGTCATTCAAGCATTGGAACGATTATGATTAACTGTCATAGAAATGAAACAATTCCACTTTAAACTTACAACTCTTTTCCAGTGCCATATTCACCTGAACACAGTGCTGTAAACAATATATAAACAGCATAACGTTGAGTTACTTTAGTCATTACAAGCTCCAGAATGATTGGTCCTTAAATCACTGTTGAGACATCACTTCTTCACTCGCATCATAATCTGATGATTTATGTTGCTGGAGAGCAGAAATGTGTAGTTTATGGTCAGACATATAAAATACTACTATCTCTGTGACGGTGTGCTGTTGTATGTGATGATTTGACACAGGGGAGATGCTAGCAGTCACCTGAGACAACATCAGTGTCATATTAAACTGTGCAGTTCTCTCAGTGTGACTACCTACCTTCCCACAGACGGCGGCTGTTTCAAATGAGGGCGACAAAAACGGCCAGGACACAACAATAATCCATGCTTACAAAAAAGAAGAACACAACTCATACACAGGTACACAGCTAGCAGGAGCACTGACGAGACGCCGCCTTACAGGTACTTCCGGGTTCCCCCACTCGAAGCAAGTCAGGTGGTTCATACCACCTGACTGCGTCAGCTGTGTGGGTCATGTGACTGGCAGGAGCCAATGGCTTTGTGAGCCAGCTAGTGGAGAGACGTGGAATGACAAGGGCTGGACTGCTTATGAAAGTGAAGACTGAGGGTGTTGAGGGAGGATGATGAGGCTTTCACTGACTTTACCAAGGAGGAACGTTTATCTATATGACCTTTAGTGGATGATTTCATTTATTTGATCAGATGCAATAATAACATCATATGAATATATCATGATTTATATTCAAAACAAAAATCAAAAGGTTTAAGAGTGTTGGATGAGGTACGTGAAATGTGTAAATAAACAAAAAGTATTAGATTATAAAGGTGGGTGGAGTGAAGAACCAAATACTTTTCCAATGGTGCAGATGGATAAGTATTTTTCATATTAGAGAGTGATTCATGGAGCCGAAACAATCTGAAAATAAATCCAGTAATTTATCATTATATTTTATGCGAAGCTGATGTGCATGTTGCCAACTCAAGAATTCACACAATTTGGTTTCATATTGTGTGTTAACTGTTAATTGATTGTTGTGGGAAGGAAAGGTCTGTCTGTTATTTAGAATTTTTTTTTTCTTTTCATAACAGCACATTGCAAAAACAAGTATGAAAACTCGTTCTTGTTTTTTGGGTGGGGCTGAGGGGTTCACTCACATACTGTACATCCCGGCACGATGTGAACTGCAATCACATTTACTCCTCTGTCTTTCATCAGATGGTTTGTCTGGAAGCAGAAGACTTAATGTCTTCCCAGACTAATGTCCGCCTGGCGCCACGTCCTTCTCACTGTTCTCTCAGCCTCCATCAATCAACAATAGGGTTGTCTGTCTGATCTCTGCACTGCATTACGTGCTGGCTCTCAGGCTCCTGTACGGCCTCGGACGGCTCTTTTCCTTTGAGTTAAGCAGAGAGGGTGTAACAAACCTGGCTGTGGCCAATCACATGGCTGGGCCAATGTCGAGAGAAAATGAGACAGAGATGTGAAGTTATTACGCAGATTCAAATGTTGTCAAATGGAACACTATTTTTTTTCTCTTTTTTGTCTCTGATTTGTTTATTATTTTAGCGTGTGCAGGGCATTTCTGGGCGGACACCTGGACAGATAAGGGCCATGGTTGGTCTAAACAGCATTTCTGTAGCAAATGTAACATTGCTGCAATGTTGTAGTTTACAGTGTTCACACACCAAGCCCCAATGAGCTTGTTAGGCAGGAACTGTGTCTGATGCCTTGAGTAACACCAAGACAAACCCAACTTAATATATGTCATGTCATCCTCGACCGCTTATCCAGAATTCTGGGTCGTGGGGTATTTCTACCAGTACACATAGGGCCTGTTTTGGGGGTATCGGTGTCAGGGCCAGTGACACTGCAACAGGGCTTGTGTGGGATTCAAACCAGTGGCCTTTGTTTGCTAAGGCGACTGCTCTAACCACTGAGCCACTGCCGCCCAACTTATTATACCTTTAAATTAAATATTTGAAAACTGCTGATGATAAAGTCATGTCATGTCATCTTCTACCGCTTATCCAGTATCCTGGGTCGTGGTCAGCAAATTTCTACCAGTAGGGATAGGGCCTTTTTTTGGGGTATCAGTTTCAGGGCCAGTGACACTGCAACTGGGTCCGAGTGGGATTCGAACCAATGACCTTTAGAGGTCATCTAGTTCTAATTATTCCCCAAATGTCTGTCTTGTTTGAAACACGTATCAAATGCACTTGTTCATCTTGTGTGTTTCATGCTTGTCATTTGACGATAGAACCTTCACTGTAGACAACCAGGTAGGATGAACACTAACTTTGTACCTCAGGGTGTTGATAATAAGCAAAACAAGCAAAAAAAAACATTCAGTACACAATAACAAGTGACAATAATCCCAGTGACGAGAATATATTACAGAATTGCTCTGAGGAGAAGACACTAACAACAAATATAATGAATTAGTTTGTCAAAGTTGCTCAAACGCCTGTTAATACTGTTTCAAAAGTTTGACTCCAAATTCTGAAAACACAGCTAAAAGTCTCGTCCTGATTCATGTTCTTCCAAATAGTTGAATAAACTTCATTTGCAAATAAAAATGATTGGTGGGCCGAGTGTAAACGGTTTTACCCTCCATTACATCCCCGGCAATAATTCTGAAACGGGAGGTGCAAGGCCAAAGCTGGGCTGTGGAAGTCTTTTTCTATTTTGGCAGCTGCTCTCTGAGACCTATACGAGGCTGCTGGGAAATGTTTCATAATTTTATGGCTGCTGCAGAACTGCATTAGCTTAAAGTGAATTACATCGCACCGTGAGACTCAATAGGAGGGTAAGGAGGGAGGGAGGGAGGAGAGGCAGGGGTTGCTGTTAAAGAGTGGCAGTGAAATAGCAGAGCAGGTGGCTTCATCTGCCTTTATGGGGATTCTGACAGAAATATATACAGCTCTTCTGTGGCCAACCTCGGATTATAAACTTTGCAGACGTTCATATTCACCAGCCTCAGCTAAAGGTCTCTAATCTCTGCCTCACACGGCTTCATGCGGCGCAGTGTGTTCGTTGCTTGGTGACGATGTTCAGCTGAACATAACAACTTCCTTAAAACATGCTCAGATCCCCAGATCCTGGAAATGAACTTTTTACATTTGAAGCATGCAATACTTCATGATTCGAAAAAATCTAATTTCAAGTTTCATTCTTTCTCATCTCGTGTCACTCTAATTACATTTTGACAAACCTGGAAGTTGTCTGGTATCTGCTCTGTGACATAATGATGCAGCTCCAGCATGTGTTCAACTGAATGAATGTCAATGCCATTGGGGAAAAAAAGGTCAGAGTTTAAAGGGCCAGTGCGCGGGATTTTAGCACAATCATTTCAATTTATGATGGCAAGAAATCAATTCTGAAGTTGAGCGCATCTGCACAAGACAAGAAAACACAGTATTTCAAAATAAGCTCCCAGTAAATTATACAGGGAAGTGTGTTTTTAAATGTCACCAATGGCAGATCATTTAAAGTTGAAAATAGATTCAGCCCCCGGTGCAGATCTGCAGAGCACTAACTGTTTTTTTGGGGGCTCTCGGGAAAGAGGAAGTTCCTCAAGCTGGCGGTCAGCTTGTTTCAGCGACTCAATGCTTATTGGATTCGGTGCCCACTCCCACAGCTCCAGCAGGTCAAATGACTGGGATGTGTAGCTCCCTGCCGCTAAGTGGTCTATCGATCAGTCAGCTGAGCCTTGCGGGCTGATGGGATGTGCTGCAGCAAGGCACAGGCAGCCAGGACGTGGCAGGCGGGTAATGGGTACAAAATACGATGCATTCCTTCACAAATGGGGCGTGGGAGGTGTTCATTACAGACAAAGTAGGAAATCAAGTGAACAAGATAAGTCCATTTCAAAGCGGAATTCACTTCCTCCCCCAGTGAATGCAGAAGCAGATTTTTACTGCTGTCAGAGACAAAGTCTTCAAATGCCTTAGGGATTTAAATATTGAGTTTTTAGGATGGATAAATCACAATGCAGGACGGATTTTATTCTCTGCAAGGTTCTATCTTCCTGTATGCACCTCCGCAAAGGTAGGTTTTTATTTGTAACCATGGGAATAAAAAAGTGCAAAGTTTGCAAGTCATAAAAAAGATCATATCTGATGATCATCATCATTGATCATACCGAGGGCAATAAAAGAAATCAGGCGAAAGAAAAATAAAACAATAAAAGATTAAAACAATGACACGATATGATACGATATTGCACCAATCGAATGACGTCAGGGGTCACAGAGACAGTGGTGGGGGTTGAAAGATGTATGAAGAAAATTAAAGGAGCATTACGCAAGGTGCATGATACTGTATAGCTTTTGAGAACATGGTCACTCAGTGTCGAGAAAATTATTTTATACCATAATATCTGTATTATTGGCAAATGACTGAGAATGCATGTTGGCCTTAAAGGTGCAGTGTTTAACATCTACGTGACACTATTCTATTGATAGAGACTGAAAATGGATGGATGCTCTATCACCAAAATGAAACTGTTCTTATATCAGGAGCAGAATCATTGAGCCAATCATCTTGCACTCTGCATTCTGGGAAGCTATGGGTTAAGGAGAGGGGTCATCAGCTGTAACATGCCATGCCTAGACATTGTAGCCTGAATCTAATAATAAATGTATTTTAGGCACCGAGTGATTGGTTTTGACACACTAAAACATTAACAAACAATATTAAAGTCAGGGGTATCAAACTCGATTTAGTTCAGGGACCATATACATTCTAATTTATTTTCAAGTAAGTTGGACCAGTAAAATTCTTGCATAATAATCTATAAACACTGAGAGTGTTGTTTACGACCTCCCGCGGACAAATTAGAAAAAGCAGTTCGTTTTATTGAAATCTTTCGGTTAATGTCCTCGATGCCTGCAAAGTTATGTTGTGAGCCAGACTGGACCCTCTGATGGGTCTTTTGACCCCCCGGGTGAGTAAGTGATATCGTGATTTCCCTAATGCACGTACTGTATATCAAAGTCCATGTTCCCTGGTCCCTGCATGGGGCTGCACCATGCCATTAATTTAACTCACAGTCCAAATCCAGCCCTGTAACTGGCATCGGTACTAAGCCTCAGATCAGGACGTCACACACACACACACACACGTTTACACTGCATTATAAATACAAACCAACACACCACATGTGAGATTTGATTTGTGCCCCCTGTACAGTCGTCTGTCTGTTCTAGTGACCCAGTGCCCAAGATTAAGGCCCAGCAAAGCCAGCTTTAGCCTCCCCGCAGACCAAATCCCAGCTTTGAAGAGGCGGCGAGGAGCCGACTCTTGGACCGTGAAGGCGCGGCGGTGCCATCGGCCAAGTTTGAACACAAACACCGACATAAAACTTCTGTGTCTTTCAAACAGCTCCTCACTCAGGGTGACGGAGTACAGCCGTCTGGGCAGGGACCAACACGGACGAGAATAATCTCATTAACAGATTGATTCATGATGCTAATGTTGGTCAGGTCCAACAGCCTCATGCTGCAGCGCCTGCAGGCACCATGCAGTGCAAGATTACCACGATATACAGATGAATAGAGGTCTGTTGTAATGCAGCAAATTAATGGTTAGGCTTTGTAGATTCTGGTTTTAAGTTTAACATTTTTTTTTGCCTTACCTGTTGTTCAGCTGTGTCCTTGTTCCTCTTAAATTTGTATATTTCAATTCATTCAGTCCAGATTTTGGCACACAGCGGCCCTATCACATACTTATATTTCATCATTTACATCTAGTTCTGTGAATTTATTCCCTAGAAAAATGGCAGAAGTTATCAAAGATCCAAGGTGTAAGTGTTACGTGTAGGCCGTATAAAGCAGGTTAGATTGTTTGTTTTCTCGACTCTCTCTCTCTCTCTCCCTCTCTCTCAGAGCTGAAGACTGTCTCCCTGCTAACCAAACGAGCACACCTGCGGGCAATCGGGCCTTCAAGATGAACTGCGCAAAGGGAGCGTGCAGAGCCGTGTGACGAGAGACGACCAGACCCTGGACGAGACTCCAGAGGAGACACTGTGACTCTGTTTAAGCAGCTTCTTCAGCTTTCAAGCTTAAATTCTGGTATATTAATCATCTAATATTTGTGTTAAAGGAAGTCGATTGTGCTGTCTTCTGTCCTTTTTGTTGATAAATGTTGGACTTTCTGGTGACTTACTGGCCGGGCGTCTCTTAACATGTTGATGATCTCAAGTCGAGCCTTTCTTTAATTTTTCTGAGGCCGTAACAATGAATGTTTGTTTGAACTAATTACCATGTCTATGTTTTCTTTGTCCAGAATCAGCTTGTTTTGAGACAGTCACGTTACACACAAATATATTTCTTTTAATTTTATGAACAGCTCTTCCTCAAATACCCCCCAAGCTGATGGCAGTAAGGTTTCAAAAGAATCGGAAAGGACTAAAGGTGTAAATCAATTAAGCTGTTTAACATTTAGATCAAATTTCCTCATGGGGATCAAAAAGGTTTCTCTTATCAATAAAGGAGCCAGTTTTACTTGAAACAAGTTTATATCAATAGCGCACACTCTCACACACATCTCCAAATGTTTATAAGATATCATCAAATCATGCACTGTATCTGAAACACACCTTTAAATATATATGTATATATTAAAAATTTCAAAATGACATACACACATGATAACTGGCACATGGAGGAGGCAAGCATCACGGTCAGCTTTGCATAGTGCTTCCTATTTGTCCAACAGAGCTTTAAAGATAGGCACATTTAATAAAAATAGAGAGTGCTCGTATGAATCCCTTTTTAAATACATCGGCCCAACCAGGGATCCAGCCCCTTCAGTCATTCAAGATTCATCATCACAAAAAGAATCAGCAAACCCCAGAAAATACACATTCAAATGTCACTGTTGATTTCACTGGTAGTAAACTTCAAACATGTCTTAGTGCAATTAGAAAAATATATTACGCCTCATTTAAAATAAAATAAAAGAACTACAAGATGATTTACATCAAGCTTCAAAGGTCTATCTGTAAAAAAAACATTATACTATGCAACTGAGACATCTACTGGTCAAACCCTGCAAGAGCAGACATGATGCACAAAATAGTTCTTCCTTGTGACTTAATCTCTTTGGTGGCTGTTTCGCATTTAAAGGTGCAGTGTCTAAGATTCCAGTCATTTTTGTCACTTCTAAAAAAGACTACAAAAGAATTACAAACTGATATTTTCATGAATTTATAATCACCTAAATATATCATTTTCCCCCATTTCTCTTAAATGACCCCATTAATATATATTTACGTGAGGAGTGGGCCGCCATGTTTCTACATTAAGAGTTTTAATGACCCCTGAGGGCCACCATAGGTTCTGCTGCCTGCTCAGAAGAGCGAGGGTGAGGTGATGGATACAACCTGCAACCTCACCTCTAGATGTCCTTAAATCTTACACACTGCACCTTTATGATATATTCTTAAGTAACCCAGAGAAATTTGTATGCCGTCCCAGTATTTCATGCCAGTCATTTCCTCTTGGTCCAAAGTTCATCACTGATCCACACTGAGCGAATGTCCCTCCTCCGGCTGAACAGATGTTCTTCAGTTCCTCCTCTCATCACCAGGTAAAAAGTAGGGGTTGTCATGGCCTTGAACCAGGTACGAGTAGCGCGACTGATTTTGACCTTTGAAGGTCCTCAGTCCCTCTGGGGGCGAGAGATTGTATGATCCCGACTGAAACATCAATGAGAGAGGTGTTAGAGTGTTTAAGTGTCTTTTAAAAGCGGGGATAGCTCACAGCCACACGCCCAGAAAGGACAAAAACACACCAAATAACAACAACAACCAACAACATGGTCGCAGGGGCGGACGCACCCATGTCTATTCCCAGTGTGACATGAGTCTGCCTCATGACTCAGCTTGAGGATGAAAGCATATGCAGCTTTCCACAACCGCCACACGAGAAGCCCCATCACCATTATTGTCACTCTGTCTTGAATCGCTAACCAGCATGGCACAGGGGCAGGGCATGGCAGGAGGGAAGGGCATGGCAGGAGGGCAGGGCAAGGGGATGGGGTGTGGGGGGGGTTAAGGTAAGTTAGAATCTAAAAGCAAAGCCATGCCTTACCTTCTTCCATCGTGTAAGATTTGGTGACATCTAGCAGTGAAGTTGCATGTTGTAATCTCCATCACCTCACCCTCTCACTCCTCACACCCCTTCTGATCATCAATGGAAGCCCTCAGTTGTCATTAAAACTAAAAAGTATGTCCACTCTGGGCTACTATAAAAGCATGGCGGCCGGCGTAGAGAGGACCGACTCCTCACGTTAATTCTTATTCTCAATTAAGGGTGATGGGGGGAAAAAACAATGCATTTAGGTGATTATGAAAATGTCAGTATGTAATTGATTTGCGTTTTTTTTTCAACCAATAGAGTTGACTAAAATGACCCAAATCTTACACACTGCACCTTTAACTTCATGTATTTCCATATGAATTTCAGTCTGGTCCATGTGGTTGCTTAATTTTTTAGTAATTTTCATACTATTATCTCTCTCTAAATGTTATTCATACAAGATAGTGTACCTCAGTGGGCATTTTGTGAATACAATTACTTACAGCCGTATTTGAGTACTACATTTACCGTAGGTCTTGACTTACATTCTGAAGTATAGTCAGTTAAAGAGGACCTATCGTGGTTTTTCCTCACTTTTGGAGGTAAACACACTGTTATGGTGTGGAAGTATCTCTAACAGGATCGTTGAAACCTTATAAAATGACCTAAATGCATGTTTGGGTAACTTAACAAAAACGTGACAGCTCCAGCGGGAGAGGTTTAATGCGTGTTTGGCAACACAGAGCCGTTAGTGACGTCACCAAACTGGGTGTGTGTGTGTGTGTGTGTCTGCACCAGAGGATGTCAATCAAACAGTGGCACTCTCCCACCTAACTATGCGGCTCGAAAGGACACGTGATCTCGCAATGCATTGTGGGCCACCGCCGCCATTGTTATAGTTTGTTGTCATAGCTGAGTTAGACACGGTGCTCCAGAAAAAGATGAACAAACACAAGGATAAATGGACCGAACAAAACATAAAGGCGATGGACCGAGCCGAGACAAGCTGGACCCTGTTCTGAAGGCTCGGTATCTCCGAAAAATGAGTCAAATCGGTGGAATTGATCCATACGAGCACGGTGACTGGACAAAAATGACCTGAGCTGAGCTTGTCCTTGTCAATGGAGTTTTTATAGAATTAATTTTTTTAAGGGCTCACTACGAGACCTCCGGATGTTCCGTGTTAAAGAGAAGACCGTCGTCATTTACGAGGTAAACAACACGCTTTTACCTCACCGTGTCCCACGGTGCTGCTTGTTTGTTTGCTTTTGACGAACATATGGTGGTGTCTGCTGGACACATTTGTATCAAATAAACTATATTTTAAGCCCGGAATCCACTCTGAGAACGTCACTCCAACTGTGTCGGGTAAACATGTTCGCTATGATAATGAGTCTGGAGTGCGCGACTTCGATAAAGACAGAAACAGATGCTCAGATTCGGACTTCTTGGTTCAATTCCTCCGCAAAGGAAGGATGTAAAAGTACGGTTGATGGCTCGTTAGACTCCCTGTAACGTAGCGGACAGGCTCCGACCGTAGTTTTGATCCTCTCATGTGTGTTGACTCACCTGTCCATTGGTCTGATTCCCTAGGTCCACCAAAGCCCCAGTACTGCCCCCTTCTGCCATCTCCATGGCAGGACCGGTATTCCAGTTAGTGCTGGCTCGAGGGATGGGGGTGATGCCAGTGGGCCAGGGTTTGTATCTCTCACCAGAGTACGGACTGCTGGACTCTAGGTTTCTTTCTGCGCATTTCGTCCTGAGGAGAAGAGAAGAAGAGATTAAAGGTGCAGTGTGTTAGATTTTAATGGCATTATTTCTATTGGCAAACATGGATTATAAAATTGACGATACTGATGTTTTTATGAGGGAGTAATCACCTCGATTAACACATTGTATTGCAATGGAATCGGCCCTATATATTTCAAACCTTAAAGGTGCAGTGTGTACGATTTTGGTCATTTTCGTCACCTCTATTGGAAGAAAAAAATGCTACAAAACAATGACATACCGACATTTTCATAATCACCAAAATGGATATTGTGTTACCATTACCCCTAAACGAGCCCATTAATGTCATTTACACGAGGAGCGGGTCCTTTCTACGGGAGCCGCCATGTTTTTACAGTAGCCCAAAGTAGACATACTAAACATCTTTTGAGTTTTCATGAGAACTGAGTGCTATTCTGCTGCATGCTCAGAAGGGTGAGGGTGAGGCGATGGATACAACTAGCAAATTCACCATGTCCTCAAAACTTACACACTGCACCTTTAAGAGCTCATTCTTGGAGAATGAAAACAACAAAGGGAATAGCCACTTAGAAAGTTAATAAATCTCTCCAAAATCTTACAAACTAGACCTACAAAGACTAATTTCTGCTCTCAAGTAAAGGTTCTAATATACTTTAACATTGTCTTTCGATGTACTACTTGACGATTTGTCATTATTCTCACCAGAGGCAGATAACGAGCAGAGCCACGGCCATGATGAGCAGGATTCCCCCAAGCACACAGGAGATGACCACTACGGCCAGCAGAGAGGCTGCACAGACGCAAACCAGGGGGTATTGAGAATGGAGGCACATCAGTGTATATTTCGTACGACTGTTGCCACAGAACTTTGTGTTGTTACTCACAGTCATTGCAGTTGAAGCCAGAGTATCCGAATGAACAACTGAAAAATAAAGCATACCAGGTGAACACATGCATTGACATGATGTAACATGTTTCATGTATAGCATCTAAATAGAGTTCAAAGGTGCAGTGTGTACGATTTCAGTCAATTCGTGCCACTTCTATACATAGACAAATATCATGTACTGACCTTTCTATGAATGTTTTATTTATTTTACATGACCCTAAAATGAGCCTTTTAATGTATATTTACAGAGCAGGTCCTCTCCATGGGGGTTGCCATGTTTTAGCCCAGAGTGGACATACTAAACATCTTTTGAGCTTTCATGACAACCCTGGGCTACCATAGGTTCTCCTTTAAGCTGGAAGGGGAAGGCTGGGGGGATGAATATGCAACTTCATCAACTGATGTCGCCAAATCTTTCACACCACACCTTTAACTCTAAATACTTAGTCCTCGCGGCTCACATGCACCAATTAGTCTACAATTTGAAAAGTCTGTACTTACTCCTCACATTTGTTGTTCACTGCAATCTGCCCGTTCGGACAAGCTGGGAAAAGAAACACAATAACTGAAAATCACAGACACACAAACATAGTCCTGCACACGCAGGCGGAAACTACTGCATGGCTGGTTTTCACATATTTCAAAAACATGCGCACGTAAAGACGTTTTCAAGCAAGCACATAATGACTCGTTACATTTGTGCACATGGAGCACATCTGATGCAACATTTCTTTCTTTGTTTTCCCATAGTCGATCTCCGTGGTCACAGTCCCTCATACAGGGTGAAATCAGTGATTCTTCCACACGTTTCCAGGGAAACATCCCTGAGCAAAATAAATTAGTTGAAGAGATAAACGAAGTGAGGGTCAAGGGTCTGCGCGGAGAAAAGGCTGCAGCTCTTCACCTTACTCGCTGTGGATTGTCCCCCTCATTCTCACAAGACCGTACTGTTGCTCAGCTTGGGGACATTTTCCAAATGTATAAAGATGGGCATCGACACTTGAGCTTTAATAAGTCTTCGTGTGGCAGAATGGTTTATTTCAGTGCCTTGATGGTGTGGCCAGATAGGTTTTGGTGTCACTTTCTGCCCCTGCCCACTGAGTGCCACAGGCTGGAGGCATTATTTTGTTTTGGACTTCTGTTTGATCTACTTTGATTATCACTTATGGCTTACTACGATAGGATTCCTTTACTTTGAGGGTAATTGTTATGTTATGTTTTTGTTTGACTATCCCTGGGTTGAACATATTGGGATAATTGATGTTTAATTTTGAATTGGTGCATTTGTACTATTGGGTTAATCATTTTCATTGTTAATGCTTGTGTTTGTTCCTTTTGTTGCTCTTTTTCTGGGTTGGGTTAGCTGGGCATAGGAGTGACTTTCTTTGGAGCCCTGTTCACCATTTTGCCAATGGTGGCTCCATATGAGTCTGGTGAACAGCTCATTTTGTACCCATTTGCCATTCCCCCAATATTTGGTTGTTAATGGTTTGTCTTCTCTGCCATAGGATTGGAGCTGCTGGGTCCAGGCTGGTGACGGAGAGTTCACCTGGTGGTGGGCCCCTCACTTTTTCTTTGCAGTAGTGAGTTGCGGTATTGTTTGGTGTGTGGTTGTTTTCACAGTAGGTGATTATGATTATAGTGCAGCAAATCTATATATATATCTATATTTTTTTACCCATTGTTTTATCATCATTGTTATCAATAAAACATTTGTATATTTTTGGAAACTTGTCTCTGCTCAGCGTTTGTTCGAACCTGCGTGGCCTTTTTCCTGATTAGTGTCCCCATAGGTGGCGTTGTCGGATCGCCACAAAACTAAATTTCCCAATTTAGCCATTGCTGTCTTGCCTCATTGGGAAATGAGATAAATGGAAATATCGGATTACCTCTGCAGCTCGTGTTTGAGTACACATAGGAGATGTACCCTGGCAAACAGGCGCATGCAGCCCGACCATTCCTTTGGCTGCAGATTGTAGTGGACCTATCGCATGGAAATGGCCTCTGCTCACACAGGCTTATGTCTAAGAAAGCAAACACAAAAGCCACCAATGATAAAACACCCTTTTCATATAATATGAACATGATGTATCACATGATGTATCACATCAGGTCAGGCAATTATCAGGCTCCAGTCCGAAATCAAAACAACTCATCATTTTCCTGAGCCGCAGAAGCACGTACTTGAGAATGTCGTATCAGTGAAAAGAGGGTTCGCCGAGGTGATTATTGCATTCTGAATGCTGTCCTCAACAGACTCCACAGTGGCGTTGCTGTTTTCAAAGATGTTGTTGACTCTTGCGACCACACTCCCAGATCTAAAAGATGGTGGAGAAGCATCAAAATGGCAAGTTTATTTTTTCGTAAACTGCCATTAATGTGTCGTTGCAGCGGGACAGAGAAGAAAATACTCACAGAAGCTCCACAACTTCAGACCGAACATAGCCCTTCTCGTTTTGTAAGATCTCTCTGAGCTAAAAAAAACAAACAAACAAACATTAAAACCCTAATGGTTGGCTTGATTAAATTAAACACGTTTTTAAAAATATTGCTTTCAAAGCCATATTAGTTTAACATTTTCTCTACAAATACATTCTTAAAATAATTTAATATTTATATTGCAAAATAGTGCATGATAAATCTTTAATTGTCTTGATTCAATTAAAAAAGTTCTTGTCTTCTTTCATGTTAATAATAATAATAATAATAATAATAATAACCTACCGCTGCTGACACATTTACTGCTGTTTCTTGGAATATTGCTGAGGACCTATTGCTCATTTCAGGTTGAAATGTCAAAGAATTGAAATGAAGCTGGCCTGGAAACACTTGGGCTGTGTGACAAGGAGAGGAGGGGATGTCAAAAAGCAGTTTCATCACGACCACCCCATTTCTCTTAAGACAACTGGAGCTGTGGCATTAAACAGACACAACGTTGCATGTCATCGAATGACCAGACACTAAAAGTTGCCATGTGCTTACCGAGGATGCAGACGTCATCCTGTAGGAAGCTCCCGCTGAGACACTGGCAAATTCCGGTAAGACACAAACTATTTGATGGGCATGGTTTCTCTGGGCACACTGTTGAGAGATTAAAGACAAGAGACATTTTAAAAAGAAATGTAAAACTGATTATTACTGAGTTTAATGATACAACAGCCACGTGCGGTCAGGGGCGGCAGTCATGAAAAGTTTAAAAAAACACACACAAAAACACTAAATAATAAATAGAAAATAAATGTTGATATTTATCCACTGATCTGTACTATACATTTATTTTCCATATGATTTCAATAATTCTCATTTTTTTAAGTCACAATTGCCGAATTCTCATATGTCCGCTTCAAACACGGGGAAGGGAAGCAGCAGCCAGTTGTGCCTCCCTTGGATTGCGCAATCCCTCACTAACTGTGTTGATGGGCCATGCGATGAGCCTGTCTCTCCGTATGACACCAATAGAATGTTTGCACTTTATTATTTTACTGACTGGTTTATCTATATTCTGTGTGTGTGTGTGTTTGGTGTGTGGTCTGATTGTTTGAAGATAAAGCCGCAGTGAAAATGTACCAAGGGAGGCAAATAGTCCCCCTCCTCTCACGGGGGGATGCACATGAGCACACAGGTAGTTGTTGCTGCTGTTCTCAGTACACACAGAAGAGGAAACAACGCACGACATGTAGGACTTCAAAAATGGAAGATTACATTTCAAAACTTCAACATTTTGAAACTAAAAGGGGATAAGGATAAGGTGTTATGGATATTTACAAGTGCAGGTAAGGCCATGAAATGCTTTAATTTTCTCAAAATGAGATCTGACAAAAAAAATTATATATTTAAATTAAAGATTAGATTAAATATTATTTTATTTTTTATAAATTATCCTTGTGTTAAACAGCAACTGCTGCCAATTGAATGGTGAATACGGGTCTGAATATGATTCTCTGTTGAGTCCATATATACAGTATTTGCCTCCCAAGCCATGAACCTCACCTCACGTCACAGTGATACAACATCCCGTGGAGGCAATGGGAATAAGTTGTGCAGGCAAGTAGATATGAGCCTCTTTAGGGCCACGTGTTGAACCATCTTTTTTACACATTCAGCTTCAAAATGATACATAATTCCAATATCAACTTTAATTTCTTCCTAATGGAACTCAGCAAGCAAGCAGATCAAAAACTGAAGTTGTGAGCCGCTGTGTAAAATAGCTGACCAATGAGCTGAAACATGCTTTGTAGTTTAATTTACATTGAGAAGAGTGCAGATTTAAATGTAATGTGAAAAAAAAAACTATGCTTTCAGTGCAACGAATCAGCATTTAAAAAAACATATGGTGTATAACCTATGATGAGGTGACATACATACCTATGATTGGGGCCTGGGTGGGTATTGTAGATTGGGTGGTTGTGTCGGGATTGGTAGTGAGGGCAGTGGGCGCAGCAGTGATGGATGTGATGCCAGTCGTCACATTAGTTGGGGGAGTCAAAGTGGTCCGTTGTGTTGTAACGATGGTCACTATATCATGGAAATACAAGTGTTAAGATTGGTCTGATAACAATGAAACACAAAGCACAGCCAACATCAGTGTTAGCTGAAAATCCCTTGTTACTTTACACATAATGTTCTGCCCAAAGCACTTATGGTCTCGATTTTGTGAAATTTGATTGTGCAATTCTACATCGCTTGCTGTCTCACCTGCATGTTTAGTGCATTCATTTATAGGAACACATTTGAACACTTTTAGTCACACTATTAGTCCTACCTCCTGGGGTTGATGTTGAGGGACTAAGGGTGGTGGTATTTCCAATGGGGGATGCGGTGCTACTGCCTGGGGAGGTATTTGGAGGGACAGAGCTGGAGGTAGGTGAAGAGGGTGAGGGTCCGACTGTTATTGTTGTATTGCTTCTGGTGGTGGTGGGGGGTGAGGTTGGGCTAGTGGAGGCAGGAGTCTCAGGAGAGGTGTATGTGATGTGTGGTGTAGACATAGTCACGTTGTTGGTTGTTTGTGTGTCTGGTGTAGTCATAGTTACATTGCTGGTTGTTTGTGTGACCGGTGTCGTCATAGTCATGTTGTTGGTTGTTTGTGCATCTGGTGTAGTCATAGTTACATTGCTGGTTGTTTGTGTGTCTGGTGTAGTCATAGTTACATTGCTGGTTGTTTGTGTGTCTGGTGTAGTCACAGTTGCATTGCTGGTTGTTTGTGTGACCGGTGTCGTCCTAGT
>JAFBJT010024534.1:0-22603 GCA_016785325.1 Chascanopsetta lugubris | reverse complement strand
ATTTGTGTAGAGTGTATTTCAGTAATGCAGAATATGATATAATATAATGTAATATAATATAATATTATGTAATGTAATATGATATGATAAAATGTAACATAACGCAAGGCAACACAAAGCACCATTACATAACATTATGTAATATAGTATAATATGATACGACAAACCGAAACTCAACGCAACACAATATAAAATAATGTAGTAAAATATGATCATATGTATGTATGATATGATCGTTACGTAATGTAATCTAACCTAATATAATATTATATGCAGCGATAAAACGCAACACAATATATCATATTATATAATATTTTATGATAACTAAGAATTTGATGAGTGACATTGTTTTACGAGATATTCTCTCCAGGTGAATATACTTATAGTTACTTCACTGTATGAACACAGAATCACATTCATAATGTTGACTTGACATTATTGCAGCTACCAGCACTGTAAATGCTTCACTCCCTCACTGTCTGTGTTTAGCTTGGGAACAAAAAAGTGCCTTAAGTGCAGTAATGTTCCTTTAGCCAACACCCAGGGTTCGACTAAGAGGAAACAAACCCTTTGTTCACTCTTTAACAATTTCCACTGGGACTCTGCTGACAGACCGTAAACATGAAAGTTGGCCAACTGAGTCCCAGCTGCTGTTCTTGTTGCAGTTTTCAGTGGAATTGTGGAGAAATTCACTCCATAAATCTGTTACCAAGCCCATATGGTGCGGTATTTCACATTATCGTTGACTTTTTATTAGATAGAGAAACCTGGAATAACCCTTTAAAGTTTTTTTTTTAATCTAATCTAGTTTTCCTCATTTAGAAAAGTTGCTGGCTTAGTGGTTGTCAGGAAGACCAGACAAGGTTACAAATCTAGATTTCTTCTTCCGTTCTTAAAAAAAAAAAATCCCTTTCACACCAGAATGAATATGGACACACACACACACACACACACACACACACACACACACACACACACACACACACACAGGAAAGTTAACAGCTGTGCTGCAGAAAAGCAAGCAATTTGCCCAGGGTTATTTGGATAGGTCCTTCATCCACAGCTGGGAACCCAAGGCCTCAAGTGGTTTCATAATGAGACGTCTATTGATTTTGGGTTTTCCATTAGAAATGCTGGATGAATTCCATTTCATTTACCGCTTCTCAAATGGCTCGAATGGAAAAAATGGCCAAAATCAAAGAGTCATTGTTTATTACAGGTGGGGAAAAGGACGCTCGTGCATAAAGAAAGCTGCGCTATGAAAAATAACATTTCAGAAATGGAGACTTTTGACCATATTATTTTGTTCGCTGAGGATCACAAATATTGCAGTTTGATCTAAGGTCAGAAACTGTAAATTGTTTAGCAGTGCCATTCAATTACAAATGTAGTTGGGCCATATTTTCAAACAAACTTATTTAGCCGGGCCGCAAAAACATTTCAGAGCAGTAGTAAGTCGTGTTTATTTAAAATCAGTATCATATTTTAATGATTCAGTTCAATCAGACTCAGGCACATCAAACAGTTCATTGAAGCATTTTTATAACTATTAACTAAACAGAATTGGGTCTTGCGGCAATATTTGGAAATAATTAGTATAACATAAGTATATAATAAGTAAACAGAACTTGTTAAAGGTGCATGAAAGAAGAAAAAGGTGCAAAATCTTTCCAATCGTTTCTTTTTTTGAGGTGCAGTGTGTACAATTTTGGTCATTTTTGTCACTTCTAAATATATCGCAAAATCATTTTATGAATTTATAATCATTATTTTCCATTACCCTTAAAGGTGCAGTATGTGAGATTTAGTGATATCTAAAGGTGAAGTTGCATATTGTATCCATCTCCTCACCCTCACCCTTCTGAGCATGTAGACTTCAGTTGTCATTAAAACTCAAAAGATGTTTAACATGTCCACTTTTGCATCTGAAAAAACATGGCGGGCTCTGTAGAGAGGACCCCCCTCATGCAAATATACATTAATGGGATTATTTAAGGGTGATGGAAAAGAATAAAGAAGTGGAAATAGAAGTGACAAAATAACCAAAATATTACACTCTGCACTTTTAAATGTGCTTTTTTTAATATGTAGAAATCAGCACCTGGCCGCAATTGACCCACAGGCTGCTAATTATATAGACCTGGTTTCAAGATTTTAGGATTTTGATGTCAATGGGGTGTAAAATAGTCTTTTTTGATTCAACAGCTAAAACAGAAAAAAAACAAAGATATGTGGCGCCTGGCTGAAGATTTCTATTAACCTGTTTTTAATTTATAACTTTTTTTTGTTTTGTTTTTTACTCCTTTATCTTATATCCGCCAGATCCAGTTGAACAGATAAATTCGAATAACACATTCAATATTCAGCTCCCTAAAAGTTTAAAATTTTCCACAGAATAAGAGCTTATCATAAACGCCTCTCAGATCTTATCTGTCGTACCAACACCTGCATTGTCGTCGTATTATTCCTTTGCCTCCAAAGACAAATCCTCAAATTGCCACGACACATTTGTATACGGAGACGCTTTAGACACAGATTAGCGGCAGCAATTTTGGGGGCTTACATCTTTTCAATGCATTGGCATCATTTTTTATTTTTTACATTTTTTTTTTTTTTTGTATTACAGATTACTACATCCTCGAGAACAACTCTATGCTGAAGGCAGCCTTGAAGTACAAAAGGATCCAGCTGACTGACTTCAGAACAGTTCCGATGGAACATTTTGGTGAGAATCGAGTAATGTCTCTTACGCAGTCACGGACAAATTTCAGGTAGACCTGCATCAGCTTCTCTTTAATGTATTCTTACAGATTTGCCTTTGAAGATCACCTACCCACCAGACTTCTCCGACTCTCATCACTATGGACTGCTGCTGCTGATGTATGTAGATTTAGTCTCTACATACACATCACATTCCATACAGCCATTGAAGGCATAGTGTGTATCAAGAGGTGACGTTGCATGTTGTATCCATCACCTCATCCTCAGCCTTCTGAGCATGAAGGAGAACCTATGGTAGACTTCAGTTGTCATTACAACTCAATAGATGCTTAGTACTATTTTGAAAACATGGCGACCCCCTCCTCAGGTAAATATACAATAATGGGCTCATTTAAGGATAATGAAGAAATCATGAAATATTTAGGTGATTATAAATGTATGAATATGTCAGCAGGCAATTGTTTTGAAAAATTTTTAGAAGTGACAGAAAAGACCAAAATCTTACACACTGTACCTTTAAAGGTGCAATGCGTAAGATTTGGCAATATCCAGAGGTGAAGTTACATGTTGTATCCATCGCCTCACCCTCACCCATCTGAACATGCAGGAGGACCTAAGGTAGACTTTAGTTGACTTAGAAGATGTGGAGTATGTCCACTCTGGGCTACTGTAACAAACATGGCGGCCCCTATAGAGAGGACCTGCTCCATTTTTAGTGTCAAAAATGACAGAAATCGTATACACTTCACCGTTATCATTTGTCTCGGGTAATAATCATCCTAAACCAAATTTTACATGGTGTGGGACACATATGTCCATAATCAGAGTCATCATGAATGTGTCCATAGCCACATTTACAGCTTTTCATGGTGCAGTGTCTCTCACGATTTTGGTCATTTTTGTCACTTGTGTAGGTTGGAACAAATGTAAGAAAAGAATGACATACTGATGGTCGTGTCAAACTGCAGAAATCTAGTTTAAAGATGTTCTGATCACAGTGGTCACTGGAGATGATTTCAGGACTCGTTCTGCACCACATGTGGAATCGTTTTAATGATTGGTTTTTGGTCTTTGATATTCCTATTCTGCTCCACCATCTTGTTCAGTGACAGCGCCCCTGGCGGTCAGGCAGTGAGTGACCGCTTTTCACTCAGCTGGGACTCGGTACTGGTCAGCTCGGACAACATCATTGTGGCTCGGCTGGACGGTCGGGGCAGCGGCTTCCAGGGTCAGAGGATCCTGCACGAGGTTCACCACAAACTGGGGATTGTTGACGTCCAGGACCAGATTGCAGCAGTCGAGTATGACATTCCATTTGTTTTGATAAATTCTATTACACACAAACCATATACACTAACTACAACAGACTCGTGTTAATATATTCATAGTATATGTTGACAAATGTGCCCAATCTAAGTCTACTTGGCCTGTTGCTTGCTACTAAATTTTTCAATTCTAATCTTGGAAATAACGAAAACATACTGATGATTGCTAAGATGTTTTGGAACAATTCAAATAAATGTAAAACTGGATTGGATGTATTTCAATGTTATATACAATTCCGGTGTAATTCTATTACATAAGTTCAGTGCAAAGGGTGATTTTGAAGTAAGTGAAGTTAGTTTTCTATGATGCTGAATGTGTGAATGAACTTTGAATTGAAGAAAAGGAAAATTAAAATCAAACATATTTGTTTAGAATAGATAAGTTTAATAAAAAAATTTAAAAAACTTTATTCACTAGTCACATTCAGAATATTTGATTTATTTACGTTAAGATATAAAAAAAATTTGATGTGACCCTTTGCATACCCTTCCATAACTTATAAAATAAATTTGCATAATAATCATATTGTTAATTTGAAGTACGTAAAGACATAGATTGGTGTTGACTCAGATATTCTGTTTTTTTATGTTTTATTTACTCATTTCTTATACAATACATATGAGGAAAAACATATCATTGACATCTCTAAAGTACCTTTTGAGGTTGAATTTGAATAAGGATATTCCTCAGTGGCTCATTGTTGGTTTAAGGCGGCACTATTTCATAGAATGTGATGTCTGGAAAATGAGCACCTGTCTTTGACTGCGAATATGACACAATATAGTGGAGTGACAGTCATAAGCTCAACAGATAAAACAAAATTTAAATAGGAAATAAAATATTGGCCATTGTAAGTTGTACTAATCATGCATTGTAAAAGAATCTCATGTAATGTTTTTTTTTTTTTCTCTTTTCAGATACATGATTAAATTTCCATATATCGATCGGACACGGATAGCAGTGTTTGGAAAGGTGAGACAAGCAAAAGGCCACTTCCAATTAAAGTCTATATGAGATATCAGGTGGAGTTAATCATCTGTAGCTCAGGAAGCTGAGTCTGAAGCTCTGAGCCTGAAGGTTGAACCAATGTTTATATCGATGAAAGCGGCAAATACATAACTGTTTGAAGTCAAAGTCAGGTCAAAGGCTGATGTCATTTATTGCTGTTTAATGTCTGTCAGAGACACAAAATATATAGACACTTGTTTGTAATTGGCTGAGCGGTTGGTTAAGATATTCAACAATATAATGTATAATGTATTTGCATACTTGTGAATACTAAGTGATGCAAATGTTTCAAGTTGAATTTAATATTCCTCCTGATATATGGCACAGGTGATCACAGCAGGTGACTGACTGTTCACCGAGCACAGCGGTGTCACAATAACAATTTACCTAATGGTCCTTTAAGGTAAATGTATTTGTGAAAATAACTCTCTGAATAGGAAGTTAATATTCAAGATCCAAGATGTTTATTTGTCATATACACTATAAAAACACAGAGGTTATGCTGGGTAATGGAATTTTTACTTTGCGAGTTCCCCTCATGCAGTTGAAATAACAATTTTACAAAACTGAATAAGGAAAAAACGTAACCCTGAGCAAATAGAATAAATAAATCCCCCCCAAAAATATGTGCAACAATGTAGATTGTTAGTGTAATGCAGTCACAATTTAAAGGTCACGAGAAAAAGTGAATGGCAAATATTTGCCAGGAAGTAGCTTACTCTGTCCTTGTCAAAATAAAAGCACTGGAATAAATTATTATCTCCTCCAAATCAAAGTTATATTCCTCGCCATTTTGCTCTATAAATGTATGATTACCGGTGAATGACTGGTGATTGCTATAAATGTTCTTCAAAGGTGCAAGATTGTATGTAAAATTTCACTCTAAAATTATTGCAAATAAATCAGATACTGATATTTTCATGAATTCATAACCTAACTGTTTTTTTTTGTGTGTTTTTTTTTTATCCATGACCCTTAGATAAGCCCGTTAATGTATATTTACATGAGGAGAGGGTCCTCTCTATGGGGACTGCCACTTTAATAAAACTTAAAACATATTTTAAGTTGTACTTATTTTGTTTAAAACTGAGGGCTGCCATAAGTTCTCCTGCCTGATCAGAAGTGTGAGGGTGAGGTGATACACCATGCAACTTCCCCTCTAGATGTCACCAAATCTTACACACTGCACCTTTAACATTTAAGTTGAAAATGTCTATGTGTGTGTTTTTCTCCGCAGGGTTATGGAGCCTATTTAACATTAATGATGCTCAAGTCCACTGACGGCATCTTCAAGTGCTCATGTGCAATGTCACCGGTGACGGACTGGAAACTCTACGGTGAGTTCCCCCATGAAACCCTCTCAGAATAACAGTGTTGTCTGTTTAACATTGCATGTCAATAGAAGTAAAACACCAAGTATTTATATAAAAGATGTGTTTGTGACCATGCAGATGGCAAGAATGTAGTTTTGATGCTGGAGATCATCTGTTGAACCACATGTGTCAAATGAAGTCAAGATAGTTTTATGTGGCCCGCAAGAGATTAAAAGCATATGATTGTCTAAAAATAAAATTCCAACGCAGGGGTGTGAAACTCATTTTCACCAAGGGTTCCATCAGCATTATGGTTGTTCTCATGGGGCCGGTTTTAATTGTGGGACCAAATGTAATTACTGTCCTCGAACTTGATGATCATCGAGTTACAAATGCATTTACACACATGTGAAAATGTAAGCACACTGAATGTATTGCTACACATAAAAGGTGTAATTGAGTTCATGGGCTATGCATCCGTTAGACTTTTATTTTTAGACAATATTAATGCCTTTAAGCTCTCGAGGGCCACACGAAATGATCTTGCGGTCCACATTTGGCCCGTGGTGCACGCGTCTAACACATGTGCTCCAAAGCATTCATTGCCCATGAAGTCAAGTGTAATTACACATGACACTTTTTATGTGTAGCAGTGTGTTTACCTTGAAGTTATTTTACAATATGTTAAGCAATAATTATATTTAGTCCCACAATTAAAACCGGCCCCTTGAGCGCAACCATAATGCTGATTTGGCCCTTGGTGAAAATGAGTTTGATACCCCTGTGACAGTTCAACTGTCAAGTGTGTGGAGAATAGTTGCACCGAGTAGTCACACCTCTACGGACCCGAGCGGAGAACATAGTCCGGCATCTTGAGATGACATAGGGGACGGCCCTACAGAGACGATGTGTCCTTTCCTCCACTCTCGTATGGGTTCACGGTGTCAAGGAGCCCGCTTTGCTTTGCTACTTACATTAATGATACTCGGCTGCAGCTGAGGCACTGTCGCCTCTCGTCACATTGTTGAAAATGTATCACTTCTCATTTGCACAGCATCGGCGTTCTCTGAGCGATACCTCGGCATACCATTACGGGATGACAGCAGATACCAGGTGCGTGTTTACCGCCTCCCCGCGCTTGTTTTCACGTTGATCTCTGAAAGCTCCGACATCACCGACACACCTACGGTTAAGCTCCCGTGGTTACTTGTGAATGCCGCCACTATCAAAGTCAGAGGCAGCGATGCTTTGGTATTTTCCTTTTCACGCTTTGTGGGATGGTGTCACTCATCTCTCTAGTAACTGTGTGCACTGGCGTGTCAGATCACACACAGAGGGTTTTGCAAAGAGGAGAAGGGCTTGCCAGGCTCTCAGGCCTCCCGTGCAGACAAGGTGCGGAGCTATCACAGGTGTTTTGCACAGAAAAAGGCAGCACTGGGAACAAAGCTGGGTTTTGCATGCCACATTGGGAACAATCAAAATCAGCATCTGCTCCAAACAAGTAATGTGCTGCTTTCAGGAAACCACTGCTTTGCGTTATCCATCCACAAAATGCATTTTACACCTTTTCTCCACACTTTTGGAGAGACATTTGTTTTTCCATGCACACTGGAATATACTACATCATTACTGGATACTCTCATGCCGAATAAGTGACAGTGATTCTGCGTGTGTTAATGTGTTTAGTTACTCTCACATAATCAGCCTCATTCAGATACTGATCGTGATGGTTCAGATTCATAACCGGAGGTGACTTACATCTGAATTTCAATTAAACGTGACTCTGAAACAACAAATATTCACACATCACTATCTTTTTACATGCATCATAAACAACATAATATTTGTGATACTGCTCTGTGTTAAAGTTGGAGAAATTTGGATTGCAATTTCGAGCGAAATGTAGCTGTAGCGGACAACAAATAGTCCTGCTTGTCCAGTGACATAAGTCTGATTTCAAAATCAGAAATGGCGACCAGAAATCTGTCTGATCTCCACATCATTGTTAGTGCTACTCAGTTGATGTCGCTGTATCTCTCTAAAGCAGTGATTCACAGCTGCTGGGTTGCAGACCCGTTTTCAGTGGGTCGCGAGCCGTTGACTGGGGAAATCATTATCATTATCATTAACCTTTTTTTTAGGGGGGCATACTGTGATTTTCTTTCATCAAATCAATTTGAGAAGTTGAAAAAGTCCATTTCTTTGGGTTACTGCTCATCAATAAGAGGTGATGGTGGGACGTGAAGCCAGACCAGTTGAAAAGCATTGCTATAGAGCATGTGGGTCGCGACACAAAAGTGGGTCGTGAGCCTTTAACTAGGAAAAAAAAAAAAACATTTAGAAAAAATAGGTCCTTTGCTTTTATTTTTTGCCTATTCACACTCCCTAACAGTAGGTGGCGATGATGCCCATGACAAACATCGCAAGTATGACACCGACTATTTTCTTATATTGAGGACAAAATTATATTGAGGGAATATTTCACTGTCTAGCATCACCACCTGCTGGTCATTTTTAATTAATCCTTAAACTTGATTTTGTGTGTTAGCATACTTTGATATTCTGTACTATCGCAGGTTCAAACTATCATGTTTTCATTCATTAAATTAGAGAAGTTTAACATTTTTCTTAAGGCTTTTGGGTCGCAGCCCGTCGTTTAAAGGTTATGGTGGATCCTGAACCCAGACCAGTTGAGAACACTGGTATAAAGCTTTCTCCAATACCTTGCCTTTTCTGATTTCCACAGTTTTCCAGCATGCTGCAGAACATTCAAGTTCTGAGGGAGCAGACACTGATGCTTGTGCACGGAACAGCAGATGGTAAGAGAAACCAAACTGTGATCGAATTAAAGACACTGTGTCTGCGGTGCGACGCTGCCGAGCACAAAGAAGCACACAGCACCCGGAGGTAATGGGGCAGATGATTTTCAATCAAAAGATAAAAGCAAAACTTGGTTCTATAAATTGACGTGCTGCTTTTCAGAGGAAAAACATTCGCTGTGCAATCATGCATGTCCAATTTACTGAAAGGTATCTCCATATTCCGATTGTCTCCTCCTTTTTCTTGCTGAGGCTGAATTTTGCTGACATCGTCTGTTTCTTGATGCACAGCCAACATCCACTTTCAGCACACGGCCGAGCTGGTGAAAAACCTGGTTAAAGTTGGGGCAAATTACTCGATGCAGGTGAGCTTCACTGACGCAGCTGCACATGGAATTTACAGTAATAACCGCATAATGTTAATAGTATTCTTTGGGTTTTATGACTTTAAAGGTTATATGGACTTTATTGAATTGTCGGCACAAATAACAGCATTGTCAACATTTCGTATGATCAAAATTGTAGATGATTTTAATAAATGTAACACTAATTGTAACACTACTACACAACTATAATCTCATAGAACATGATCATGGAGTTGATGAGGTTCTATAGTCATCTGAAGAACAGGTTTGAGCAGTAAAAGTGGCTGTGAACTCTTAAATCCATAAAACACATTGTAAAAAAATTGAACACTGAGAAACGTCAATTTCTCTGTAATGGAAATGTTATTTCATTCGTCAGATAAAATGTATGGAATCATAAACATTTTTTTAATCAATAACCAAAAGAAATGACAAAGAAAGAAATGCAAACACAAAGACTCACACCAAAGACAAAATAAATACATGATTTAAATACAAAACATACCAGAGTACAAACAATCAGAGTAACAATGGATCAAATTCAATTTTCTTGAATTAAATTTTCAGGACGATAAACAGTATGTGCTCTATATACAGTCAATCTTATGATCCTCACAGTCTACACTGATTGGTCTGTTTACTCAGCAACAACCCCAGCTACACAATAGTCATTTCAGAACACTGTTGTGGCTTATAAACATTCACCTACTGCACGTACAGAATACATTATTATTCTCTCAAAATGTACAGCATGATAAACATGGAAACAACTTCCACCTCCCTGTATCTCACTCTCACTCTCTTTCTCATTAATTGCACAGTTTAATGTTACCTTTTCCAACCAAACTGATTCAAACGACACTGTCTTCACAAACAGAGCAATAAATATTTAAATTCATTATCACAGCATTATTAAAATAAACACCCTACCTGTCCCCTCGAGTGTCTGCCTCCCATATACTCCACCCTCTTTTTTAAATCCAAAATAAAAATGGAAAGTATGCATTCACATATTTTATCACAATACAAGAGGAGCCAGTTCCTATTTAAAAAGTTCTGGTGTGGACATGCAGGGATCCGGCCCAAATTAAGCACCGATGACAGGGCGTTGCATCACAGACAGGTATCTCATGTAGCCTGAATGGATGCCATTAGAAACCCAATAAACGAAGCCTCCTTTCACTGCAGCAGCCGATGATAGTGCATCATCTCTACCATTTAAGGTCCAGTGTGTAAGATTTGGTGACATCTAGAGGTGAAGTTGCATGTTGTATCCATCACCTCGCCTTCACCCTTCTGAGCATGAAGGAGAACCTATGGTCGACTTCATTTGAGATTAAAACTCAAAAGAGGTTTAATATGTCCACTTTTACTACTGTAAAAACATGGCGCCTCCACAGAGAGGACCCCCCTCCCCCATTATAAACACGAGTGGGCTCATTTAAGGAAAATTAAAAAATTAAACATCTTAGTGCTTATAAATTGATGAAAATGTCAGTATGTACGTGTGAGTATGTAAGTGTAAGTGTTTTTATTTTAGAAGAGACAAAAATTATAGTAATCTCAGATACTGCACCTTTAACACCAACATCAACCTACTAAAATTACAAATTCATAAGAAGTGTAAAATGCAACTCTGACTAGTTCACTCTCAGAATCAGAAATCACTTTATCAACATACTGGGAATTTGATTCCAGCAGCTGTAGTCCCTCACGGATGAGCAGTAAATATACATAAATAGATGAATAATGGAAAAAATGTAAATAAATAAATAAATAAATATGTATATACACACACACACACACAAACACACACACACATATATGTATATATATCTATGTGTGTCAGTGAACAAAATGTGTGTTGCCGTAAACCCCATGTCCATCTAATAACAGAATGTGAAAAAGATGACATCACCATAAGCCTGCTCGATGGCCCTGGTGTGTGATTGGTTAAAACAAGTCTCTCTGCTATCTATTTAAGGCTGCAGGCGCCAGCATTGTTGACCCTGAAGGCCCAGGACAGATATATTTTACCCTAGCAACACATAATGGTTTAAAGGTGCAGTGTGTAAAATTCTATGACATCTACCAGTGAAGTTGCAGGTTGAATTCCGCACCTCACCCTTTGTCCATCCTTGGCTTTTGTACCCCTCATTTTGGGGAAATGTGAAAAGAACATCATACATTCAGGTGATAACATATTCATAAAAATGTCATGTTAGAAGTGACAAAAATTGGCCGAAATCTACAAACTGCTCCTGTAAACGTGATTGGGTACGACATATACATATGGGACTGGGACTGGAAGCAACACAACTTTGAGAAGGTCAATGAAATGAAGAGAATATGCTATTGAGAATTAATTAGAATTATACGTATGCATATGAAAAAAAGATAAATGATCAAATATGATGATATTGTGTTTAGGCCCACCACTGACACAGCACACTGAAACATTAAAGGTGCAGTGTGAAGTCGCATGTTGTATCCATCACCTTACCATTACCCTTCATAGGAAATCCTATGTTTGACTTCCGCTGTCATTAAAACTCAAAAGATGTTTAGTACATCCACTCTGGGCCTAAAGCAAAAACATGGCGGCCCCCGTAGAGAGGACCCGCTCCTCATGTAAATATACAATAACGAGCTCATTCCAGGGTTGTCAGAGTTTTTAATACATTTAATTAATTTAATTAATACATTTAGGTGATAATAAATTCCTGAAGATGTCAGTATGTAATTGCTTTCTCATATTCTTAGAAGTGACAAAATGACACACAAAAAATCCCAAAAATCTTACACACTGCACCTTTAAAACAAATATCACAACACATACTTCATTGAAATCAACACATTTCTTCACCTCCTACCCGCCAGATCTACCCAGACGAGGGTCACTTCCTGTCCCACCAGAGCCGCCAGCACCTCTACGCCACACTGACCAGCTTCTACAGGGAGTGTCTGAAGGAGGAGCTACTACCACTGCCCGACGACGAAGACGAGGAGGAGGAGTAGGCGGGGGGACACAAGGGTTCATCCTTTTGGCAGAGTTTGAAAGTTCCTCAAGGCTTTTCACATTTGGACCCACGTGTCCCATTGGACACAGACACTGGTGTTGGAGCATGGGACGCTCTCAAGTGTGTGTGTGTGTGTGCATGTGCGTGTGCGTGTGCGTGTGTTTGAGTGAGTGTGTGTAAATGTGTTAAAAAGAAAACTGGAGGACACAACAGTGACACTTGCCGGGACTTGAGACGAGGAAAAGCCCTCTAAGCATAAAGTCATTTCACTTTCAGGACGCTCCATTTCTCGGCAAAGCACACGGAAGACCCGCCTCCATCTTGTGCCGGCTCTCTGAGCCGTCGTCACCCACACTTAACCAAGTGCATGGTTCTTAACCCCGCCCCCCTCCTCTTCTTCCCTCCCCCACTCATTTGGCCATGTTTGTCTGCTTTGTGGTAACACTTGGGAAGAAAGGATGTGCACTCCTGATCTCACTTCGGTTGTGGTATTGTTGCACAAAGGAAATGCACCAGTCAAAAACGCTGAGTCACACAGAGTTCACCACTAACGAGTCGACCCCCCCCCCCCAGCGACCCCCCCCCCCCCCACAATAAGTGCAATTTCCCTGCTGAGATCCCCCACCATCGCCCCCACCCTGGAACGGTCCTTATAGCTCTCACTTCTATTGTACAGGGGTCTTGCGTAGACATGTACAACGCCTTATGAGGTTCAAACATACTGTAATATTAGTTGCTGGCATTGGTCGTCATCCATTTGCTGAGTCATGTTAACCTTTGTCAACTCAGGTCCTTGAGACACAGCAATGCGGGATAGTATCAGAACTATGTCAGGTCATGAATGAGTTAAGGATTCTAGACCGTAAGAAGAGAATGGTTACGGGACACACAGTCATTTCAGTTTCAGGCCACACTGCAAAAAAAATTCTCCGTCTTAATATGCCATTAAATCAGCGGTTCTCACCTGGTCTGGCTGCAGAACCCACCATCAGCTGCGACCCAAACCGAGGAAACTTCTATAATGAAAAGATTGTGCAGTTTGAACTCCAACCAGCAGGCGGCGATGCTAGCGAGGGAAATATCCTTTTATCCTCTATATAAGAAAAAAACAAATTTTATGTTTCGCCATGGTCAATTAGCATATGTAAACAAATTGTGCAGGTTCTATTATAAGACATAAGAGATTTTATTGTTATTACACAACTGTTGCTAGGATTACAACGAAATTACATTGGTACTCTCGTACTCATATAAATATAAATAATGAAATATAGAAATGTATTTATAAATATCAAACTAAAAACAGATACTAAATAACAAGACTAAGAAAACAATACCAGTAGGTTATATTTATTCACAGTGATTCTAACCGTGAAATTGCGGTACGCAACCCACATCAAGAAACATTTTCGGCTCTCTCGAATTAATTCAATAAAAAGATGGTGCAGTTTGAGAGTTTCTTCTATCCATGAAATGGAAGATGTCTACTAGCATTACAGGGCATCACCACCACCTACTGTTAAAGAGTGTGAATAGACGGCACTCCCATGCATAAAAGAGCCTCTTCAAAATAAAAGAAAAGGAGTTTTTCAAAGGCCACTGAAAACAGGTCCGTGACCCACATTTGGGTCCCGACCCACCAGTTGAGAATCACTGCAAGTGATGATGTCTCGCCAAAGCAGCAACACCAGTTTGTGTCCACCAGATTTAAGAGCTTTACTAAAGAGTTATCATTTCTCAAAATATAGTATTAACAAGTGGAAATAAAATGACAATGGCTTTACTAAGATGGACAATTTTTACAGTGTCAGTAAGGTGTTTGCATGTCTACAGGGAATGTGTCAAGTGTTGCCACATTTTGTACAGTACAATACAGCAGAGTGTGTACATAAATATATTTTTGAGATGTCAGATCTCATAGGAAGTTTAGTCTATGGGGATTGGATTGATTTGACCTCAACGTCTTGTAAGTTTGATTTCTCCTTTCACAGCTGTTGATTTCCTTCTTAGAATGTATTTTGTAATGCTTCCTCTTGTTCTTTTTGCTGTTTAAAAAAAAATAAGGGGAAAGGGCAGGGATGAGGTTTTGGGGGGATATTGTGATTGTCCTATAGTGATGATTATGAATAAAAAGAAACAATGGAAAACCAATGTGTATGAGGAGCTCGTTACATTCGGGATCAGTTGCGTGAGAGGATAGATATTTCAATCCTCTACAATTTAATCTTTCATTTGTTGTTGTTTTGTTCATCGCAGGTGTCACATTAAGGAGACGAGGCAGTGTCTCATGTCCCCGGGTCCCCTACATTAATGATGTGGCCGGCTTGTTTAGAAGGATGGCTGCCTTAACATAGTGTGTCTGTGTGCATTAATCAGTGGCTGCACTCGCTGGCCTGAATGAACAAGCAGATGTTAAGCCTGACAAGGGAGAGAAACTCTTTAATCAGCAGGAAGTGAGGAACCAGAGGAGGAACAAATGACCCTGTTATTCATTCAATGATATATATTTAAATTCTTTAGGATGAGTTTAAAGGTGCAGTGTGGAAGATTTCTGTCATTTTTGCCACTTCTACCATAGCTTCTCCTGCAGGCTCAGAAGGGTGAGGTGATGGATACAAAATGCAATTTCACCTCTAGAGGTCACCAAATCTTACACACTGCACCTTTACTTTGTGTTTTGAGGAACTAACTATTTGAGTTGAGACAAAACCCATCAGGGAATCACCTTTTTCATTCAGTATCTGTTTTGTTTTTCCCCAGAGCATTGGATTTTAATTTTAAAGGTGCAGTGTGTAAGATTTGGTGATACTTAGTGGTGAATTTGCATGTTGTATCCATCACCTCATCCTCACCCTTCAGAGCATGCAGGAGAACCTATGGTAGCGGTTGTTCAGTACAACCACTCTGGGCTACTGTAAAAACATGGCGGCCCTCGTAGGGAGGATCCACTTCTCGTGTAAATATACATTAATTGGCTCATTTAAGGGCAATGGAAAAAAATCATAAATTTAGGTGATTATGGAAATGTCAGTATGTCATTGTTTTATTGCATTTCTTTCTACTAATAAAAGTGACTAAAATATTAAGCTCTGTGCCTTTAAAGGTGAATAAGACAACTTTTGTATTTGGTTCAAATCATTTTGTTTTAATGTCAGCAAGAGAACACACTATTCCCAAGCTAAAATATAAAGTATTTCTCACACACCTGATTGTCTGCGGTCAGTAATTATGTGTATTGACTGGTGTGAAAATGAGATCAGCTTATTGTCGTTTGTGTCAGCAATGTCTTTAGCACGCTAACTACCCCTAATACAGCGACAACAGGGAATAATGAATTAATTGACCCCCCCCACACACACACACACACACATACACACACACATACTAAGTTACCACAGGACAGAGAGTGAGGTCAGATTTGGTGGCTTGGCTGCAGATATAGGGATGGGAGAACAGAGGCCAACTGGTTGGGCAATTATTTTCCCAGGGAGGGCAAGGCACCCTGATGAGTTCCAAACAGGGTTGTTCGGGGGCCAAACAACCTTTGTTTTATTGAGACCTGTTGTTCTGATTTCATGGAATTACTTTACAACAACATAAAACCATATTTTGGCCAATTTTTCTCTGGCTTCCATGTATGAAACAGTGCAGCACGTAGCCAACTCCACATTGATCGACAGTGTGGGCCGGATGTGGCCTACAGGCTGTGAAATCTCCAGTTGTGCAGTCGAGGCTGGCTGTCAGTTGGCTTTGTTGTTGTAATGTATTTTAAAAGTACATTTGCATGAGCAAGTTACAGAATGTTGATTGCATGTCACTATCCTGCCATAGGTGTCACTACAAACAACCAGTTTTGAACGTTTATATATGCTCCTTTGGCGTTTCATTTTTTGTTTCACATTTCCTTCATAATTCTCTCAATCTAAGAAAATAACTGATTAGAATTCAAGTTCAATTGTGAACAATTGCTGCATACAAATTGTCTTCCAAGCACCTTTATGTTAACTATCACATAATATGAGGGGGTTGTTTTATTGGCTGATAGATAAAGGGCACACATAGGGTGCGTTGGGTGCTTTGGCTTAGTTGGTCTAAGCACCCGTTTAGTGAAGAGGAGGTTCTGGGTTCAAATCCCAGCAGTCCCTTTTGAAATATCCCCACTGCAGGAAGAATTAAGGTGTAGAGCCGAGGTGTCAAACCATAGCATGGTTACTACAACAACAACTTCAAATGTCTTACTTTCTTTTAGTACAAAAAAGGAAAAAGAACTGCTGTGGATCTAATGAAAATTTAAAGTGAATAATAAATGAAAATGTATCCTCTCAAAATAACCAACATCAACCAAGAAGACCATTTTTTACACTCATATCATCCCACCAGCCAATTTAACCTTCTGCCCCGACCAGGGGTGTCAAACATAAAGCTTATGTTTGACACCCCTGGTATAAAGCTATATCTAATAAAGACTTAATCACCCTGAAGCTAAATGTCATTTCTTGGTATGTTAAATATATGTATTTTTTTAAATACATAATTCTTAAAAATGGCTGTGGCACTCAGCTTTCAGAGGTTGACTCATTCCTGCAGGATAAATACCATGTGACAGGAATAGTTAAAGGCATCAAATAATCCGACTGCCATATGGGACATTCTGTTCTGTATTTACATAGTGTCATTCTAGTTTTTAGTCCCACTCCAACTGCTTTTTTGTGAATTATTTTTCTGTACAAGAACAACACAGCACAGCCAGGGGACAATTCTGGAAGGATCCTTGCCCAAGGACACCTCAGCATTTAAAACGAAAATGGGGATGACTGGGATTAAATGCTTTGAACCGTCAGCCATACAATCACAGTAGTGAGAGGCAAAGGCGTCTCAACACGGTGTCTGACAGCCACAGCTGCAGACGTGATAATCTGTCCCATTCGGCCAAGCTCCAGTCAGACCTTGAAATAATTCCTTACAATGGGTTGAGCTGATTTGATTGTGGAGGTCAAAGGTCAAAATCAGTGAATACACATAAATGGTAAAGAAGCAGTGTGTAAGATTTCAGTCACTTCTAAAAATATTATAAAACAATGACATACTGTCATCGTAATGCATCTATAATCACTTGAATCTATTGTGTGTTTGTTTTTTTTACCATTTCCTTTAAATCAATCCATTAATGACCATATCACATCACATGATAAAAACATCTGCAGCTGGAAGTTTTGACATGAAATCAGCTGTCAGGTCCTCCGGTGTGTCACTGGTGCTGCTTCAGCACATTTAAAATCAAGACTGGAATCACGTGGTTCCAAGTGAATTACCATTCATATTACTGAATTATGCACATGTGTAAACAATGCAATGCTGGCGAGAGACCATTCAAACAGCCATTTATTTCAGCTTAAGTATATAAATGTTCGCAGGTATGCAGATGCCATCCAGCTTAACAGGATCAGACATTAGTATTATTACATTTCACACCATCCCCTATTTATATTTAAAAGTTGGTATTTTAAACATAAAAAAGGAAAATAAGTAATGTTATTGTAAAGCTCACCACCTTCTAATTCAGGCGTGGGCAATTACTTTTCCAGAGGGGCCACATAAGGAACCCAGACTGTTACCGGTCGGCAAACAAACCTTGTTATATCAAGAACTATTATCATTCAATTAAATTATTGAAAACATCTTTTGGGCTATTCATATATGTATTATCTATATCATCTCGGTTTAAGTAATAATTACTTCAAACATCATTTTCTCATCTCAAATGGATGTGAGAACATAATTTTATAATCAGTAATCATCAAATATGTGCCGGGAAATTAATTCACCACATACTTGCAAAAAAAAAGAAATATGATCCAGTCCATTTGAATAAATATAAACGGTTCCCTTGTGCAGAAATACAGAAAACAATTTCATAAGCAAATTGGACTGGGAACAAATAGGGGAGATTTTCTAAAGCAAGACTTTTATTTTGAAGGCTAAGACATGAGGGGGCGGGGGCATGCTCTGTGAACGGAGGCTACCGGACGCAGCTGGGCTTGATTAAGCTCTATCCTTGCATGCGATCATCAGGCATGACAGAATCACACACAGGAAATGGCAGCATTTCAAAATAAAAGCATATTTTTGTCCAGCTGCTATAAGAGTCAGCTTGTCCTGACTCTGAATGCGGCCTCCAGGGCGTGAAATGCAGGACTGTTCTTAATTCACCTTGAATAAACACGACAACGTAAAGACAGTTTCGTGCCCTTTACTTCTTGTCCATGTATAATCCATACAAGTGATCTCAGAGGGGCAACACAAATGTTTTTTTAAAGACCCCAACAAAGGAAAGTGGAGATTTCAATGTAAAACAAAACAAAAAACCCTTTCATTTCCTCTATAATTGTAACTTAGTCAAATATTTTTCAATGAAACATGAAGAAAAGTTGCCAACTTATCAGATCTTAGGTTGAATAGTTGATTCATAAACATCAGTGGATATATGTCAGGAAGGAACAACTAAATGCTTTTTTAGCAATGTTATAATGCCTCTTAGATAAAATGTAACTTAATAAACTCATTCAACTGAATGCCAGTACTTGCATAGTTGTACATGGCATTAAATGGTGTGTTTATCAATCATCTTAGTTTTCAAACAGGTCTACTGTGTGATATTATAAACCTGGCTCCAACTTTCAAACCAATAAAAAGGTTACCGACACAAAGTCAACTTGAAAACATATTGCAATCCTATTGCAATCAAAAATAATCCTACGTATGGAGGGAGTTGTAAATCAAATTCACAGTTAAAATATACTATGGTGTCTGTCATCTTTACAGCAATAAGGTTCAATGTAGTGCGTAGGATTCAGTGACATTTAATGGTGATATAATATGCTGTAGCAGAATAGCCCACGCCCCACCTGCCCTTCCAAGCATGTAGGAGAACCTATGGGCACACATGTGTATATTAAACCTCATAATATACAATTCATTTAGGGCTACTGTAAAAACATGACCCAGATCCCACTTAAAATGTAAATGTACGAGTTAAAGGCTCTTTGTAGGATGAAACCAAAATAAACAAAACAATAGAATAAAGCAAAAAACAAAAAGGGACATTTTCAGTGATTAAACACTCATCGGCGCCTGCCTCAGACAGATAAAGGATTGACTGTCATCGTCCTTGAGACATAAATTCCATCCAAATATGGCTAAGCTTTCCCAAAATGCTCTATGACTGTGATGAGGTAAAGGCACCTGCAAAACATAATCTTATATAATCTACAAAATTTGGTATTCATTGATTTTTTTTTTACCCCAGTACATAGAAATAGTCACAGTCGATTAAAGTAGTGAAAATTAAACTCTAAAATGTAAAAATACAAGTTTCTTTGTTACCCTGACATTTGTCTTCCGCATGTTATTAATATCGTGTGTCATAAATACAATCTGAAGCAAAAACACGACAATCCTTTCAACTAGGTCAACCGACCGCCATGACCCATGCTAATACTGCTCATCAGTGCGAGTACAGGTCGCCGCCCCTCAGCCTCTTATTGCTGCCTCACCACAGCAAGTTGCTCTCCACCTCACACAAGCGTCACGCTACAGGAGGTTGAGCAGGCTAGTCGTCTTCTTTAGACGTCTGCGGGACTGAGACCTCAGTCTGCTGGAAGCAGCGCCTGAAGAAGGTGAGCACAGAGTTCAGCATGTAGTGTTGGCTCCTCACAGACGCAATGTTGTGTCCTTCATCGGGGAAGATCTACACAGTAAACAAAGAAAAGACAGAGTTATTTGATTCTTATTTGATATTTGTCGTCTAGATACAGGGGTGTCTAACTCATTTTGACCCCCCCGAGGGCCACATTAGCGTTATGGTATGTGTCTTTTCATTCACAGACTGTCAAACTCCAATCAACTGGAAAAGTCTATGTGAACCAGATTCCGTCTCAGCTTCCACTGTTCACAAGTGAGTTTCTTCACATGGACATTTCAGAAGTCACTCCTTTAACTCCTAAAATGACAGCAGATATAACAGTCAGCATTATATTTGCTGTATGTGCTGAGTGGAGATGTTTGATTTCTTTGATCCATTGCAGCTGAACTGAGCGTCTTTAAGCCGTCATCCTTCTACGTGGTCATAAAGACAAATGTGGGCCTACAATTAATGGTCCAGCTGACACCGCTGATGCAGGTCTTCATCACAGCTCAACCTGGACTCAAAGGAAACACTCGTGGTATGAATGTGTATTATCATTTTACAGTAGCGTTATGGTTGCTCTCAAGGAGCCGGTTTTAATTGTGGGACTGAATGTAGTTAGTTACTACTTAACATAAAACATCTGTCTTCATATTTGATTATCATTTATTCAAGATACAAATAATTTACAATATATGCATATATATATACATGTATTTACAGTGTATATGTATTTATACATATATATATATATCACAGTATGATTCAATATGTACACAATATACATACATGTGAAAATGTAAACACACTGAACACAATGGACATATTGCTAGTTGCTGAGTTCATGGGCAATGCACGTTTTACACTTTTATTTTTAGACAATCATCTGCCTTTAAGCTCTCGTGGGCAACATCAAATGATTTTGACATCAGTTTTGACAGTTTGACATCTTGCTTAAGGACCCACCATCCCCTCCCATGAACCAGGAACCACGAGAAGTATTGATTAGGCGACATGATGACAAGGGACCCGCCCACAATTTGCCTAAAAAAGCACTCTGCAGAAACCAACGGGTAACGTCACGGATGCTACGTCCAAATGAAGACTATACCGGAGACGCCTGTTGCTGCTATGAGGTGCCATGTAGGATTTCGACTGAAGACACCTGTCCTCACCTCCCTGCTGTGGACACTGGTCCACAGCAGGGAGTCAACAGGGGTGGAGAGCTGACTCCTCAGCTGTAGGTCGTATTCATTGAGGACTCGTTTCAATTGGGACATTTTTTCTGGGCTGCTTCTTTTGCTCCAAATTTTAAAAAAAAACTACTGACTTTATAGATTTGTATCTTCTTTTGTCTGTCTTTCTTTTACCTTTCACATAAAGATTTTTCATAATAGAACACCTCTAAGAGAAACCTACGTAAAACAGCTTCTACTGAAAAGTTACCTTCTAACATTCCGACCGCTTTTTTTTTTTCTTTTCAGTCATTTTCAGAATTGGGTCCAGGCTTATTGTAGCATTTTGCTTTTCACACATGAACAGCACAGCAGGGGATGCTCTGCACAGCTGCGTGCACAGCAGCAACACACAGTCAGGGGGGCTGCACAATAGAACACAGCAGGCATGAGGCAGGAAATGGCGTATAACTTAACCTGCAGAAACGAGTTGTTTTTTTTTGTTGAATTCGCCTCAAAAATGGTGGAACACATTGTCAGAGTACAAAACTACAGTGTGCGTGGAGAATAAAGGGATGGTAAGGAGTTTAGATTGTGTCAGCAAACCGTTTTATATGAAAAAAGATGGCAGCAGTCACCTGGAGAGTGTAGTTAATGTTGGATGTAGACAACAGTTTGACCAACTCAGCAGAATGTTGGAAATGAACAGTGGCTGGAAAAGAAAAAAGCATAGTTAAAATGTCATAGTTGTTCATGCAATTTGTATTCTTTTTTTAAATCCATGCAAATGGTCAAATTAAATGGTTTCATTCAGTTATTACTTTAATCTCATTTAGATATTATTCACAGCTGTATGCTATAGATGTTTACATTGTTCCCCAAATGACTTTACACCGTAAAACTTGACAAAAAAATAAAAAAAATAAAATAAAAATAAAATTATATATATATATATATATATACACACACATATAAAAGCTCTGAACCTGTCTGTCTATCTTAAAGGTACAGTGTGTAAGATTTGGTGACATCTACAAATGAAGTTGCATATTGTATCCATCACCTCACCCTTTCCATCCAAGCCTGCAGGAGAACCTATGGAAGCCCAGGCATGTCAAGCTCAAAAGGTGCTTACTACGTCCACCATGGGCTACTATGAAAACATGGCTGTC
>JAFBJT010024493.1:0-17040 GCA_016785325.1 Chascanopsetta lugubris | reverse complement strand
GGGGGGGTCGCTGTTGAGTGAGACCTAAAGTTTATGTGTCCTTATAGGGCCGCAGAGTCACAAGGAGTGCCTGTCAATCATGGCAAGAGCTTTCCTGATAGCTTTTCTGCCCACAGAGCCCCATGCCCCCCCTGGTTTACGTCACAGCTGTGCATTGCCTTTGCTATCAGCTGTTGTCGTTGAACCCCCACAGGACCCACACATACACACCACGAGGCCGAAATGTGTTGTTTTTTGGGGGGATTGGCAAAGACAAACACCTCAAAAATAAAACTGTGTTTCATTTCGTTCCTTTAACCATTGATAAAAGCATAGCCATTTGTATCCATATTATTTGCATGGGGCCCATTTATCACAATGATCCTTTGGCCTCCAGCAGTGAATGGAGTTTACGAGCATGGGCCGCCAACAGAACTTGTTGAGGAGCAAATGGGACATGACTACAAAAGTTTGATTGCTTGACAGTCACTTTACAACAGTTCGGTCACAACAGATATGTGAGTTTGATGGACAATACACTCAGTATTACAGCTCTTAGTCAAGGGGCCTTGTCATATATGAGATAGCCGATGATATTTCCATTTTCTCATTCTTAAATTGAGAAATCATCATAATGAATGAGATAAGATGTATATGCAATTACTGAAGACTGAAATACACTGTACAGTCTTCACATGTGCGGCACATGCTTTTACAGTTACTGTAACTGGGAATGACATGAGGTCATGAACTCTGAATTGGTATCAGGCAAAGTATGGATGGATCTTAAAAGAAAACATGACTGTGAGCAAAAACACTGAAAATCCAATATTGATTCTACATTATTGCACATCTGCTTGGAATGGCTATATAGGGAATGTTAGAGATGATATCATACAGGAACTAAAGGTGACATGTATTTCTTTCTATTAGTTTGAAAAAATCTATTATAAAACATAGGTCTGTTGGTGAAATGTTTAATTGACTGAAATACACAATCACATGCAGGGCCCTCAACTTTGTGGGAAATACATTGCTAGAAAGCTCTGTTTTTTTCTGAGTGATGGTGACTCCCTTCTACCAGAGGATGGCAGTGTCTGCCACTTGCTACTTCTTACGTAATCCACATGTTTCCAGTTCAGTTGACTGGAGAGATACTACTAGAAGCTGACTGTCAGAGTAAGTGATAAACATGGAGGCCTGTCGCAATCACTGCAAAGTGATATTCTCTGAGAGAGAGGCACATTCCCCCATGGTCCACATAGTTTGTAGGATTAAAATGGTTCATGGGTGTGAACTGTGAGTGAGGATACGAAAATGAATATGGCTGGATTTACTTATTATGGGCTGTATACTGGAATGGCCTATTCTTACATGATGGATCTGATTGTAGCAAAGTTCTCTCATGGCCTCTGTAATTACTTCAGCTATATGAAGCCATAGATTATTGCAACATAAACAATAGATTACTGGTTAATGACATAATAATAATGATAATAATAACATTTCCTACGAGGACCTGTGTCAGTGTTCAAGCGTACAATCTATATATACAACTATATATACATTTCTATAAAGCATATAATGTATGTACAAATCTCTCTCTCTCTCTAATGTGTGTGTGTGTGTGTGTGTGTGTGTGTATAAAATATCTAACTGATAATCATGTATATTCCTACACACTATGTTTGTTTCCTCTTGGCCCATGGTTTTGCCTCACATGTTTTTATCTATGTGCGCATGGCCACTGCTCAAGCGGTCTGACACATGCGCAGTCGCTAACATCCGGGACTCGGACAAGGATGAACGCAAATTTCCAAGATGGCGGCGGAGGGAGGAGGGAAGGAGATGAACGAAATTAAAACTCAATTCACCACTCGGGAAGGCGTTTACAAACTCCTCACTCACTCTGAATACAGTCGGCCGAACCGGGTGCCCTTCAACTCGCAGGGCTCCAACCCCGTCAAGGTCTCCTTCGTCAACGTGAACGACCAGTCCGGCAACGGCGACAGGATCTGTTTCAATGTGGGCCGGGAACTCTACTTTTATATCTACAAAGGCGTGAGAAAGGTAAACACTGGCCACCGGAGTCACAGAGCCCTCGCTGCCCGGGGGTAGTCGCCTCGCCTGGGCCCACGAAATCCGCAGCCACCCGGCTGTCAATCTTCCGGGCTGCTGTCATTGAAGTGCGCAGACAAGGCCATGGTGCCGACCTAGCTAAGTTAGGAGCTAATTAGCATTGTTAGCTTACATCGCCACAGTTGCTGTTTCAGCCACGGTGTGTGTACTTCAGGGTCCCTTCAGTCGATTTTATGCGGTCAATGTATGAGCAGCTGTGACTTGAGATCAACCAATGAGCCGGTGTTTACATAATGTTCGTGTCATGTATCGTGCGGTGTTTGTTTACCCTCGTTCAACCTCTACAGAAGTTGTCAACACTTGCTCAGCCGCACTGTCAGTGTTCCTCGAACAGGACTGAGGGATCGCAGTGAAAGCTGCTGGTGTAGAAGACAATTGTGATGTAATGATGTGAGCAGCCCCCTCCCTATTACTGTTGTGGATGTGATGATGCGTGATCCACTGCCTGGTTTGTACACATTAGTTGTGATGCTGTCAAGAGAGTCAGCGGTGATCACGCCAATGTTGTGGTCATCCCTAAAGCCCCAATTCGCTCAGTGAGATACAGTCTGATTGATCGAAGCTAACAATCAGAGTTGACATCTTCCCCCCTGGAATCAAACAAACCAAGGGCGGTTGTTGTTTCAAGGTCCAGTTTGTAAAAGTGTTTCTCCTTTATTGCTATTTGCAGAGCTGAAATAAGAAGCTATAATGGAGCCCAGCATGGACTAACCTAAAACCTTTTGAGTTTTACCAGTAATGTGGTTTTCATACATGCTTGGGAAGGTGAGAGGTGAGGGGCTATTCAGCTTTCCCATTAGATGCTGCTAAATTCTGCAACCTGCATACGATTGATGTATACAACAGAGTCATATTATGGTAGTTTGTGATATGTGAGACAGTTTGAACTGAAAACAGGCATCTCTCAACATCTGAGTAGTTTTTGTAATACGTACTTAGTTATACACAATGTGCATCCAGCTCTAATAGCTGTCACGACAAAGTAGCAATTATAGCACAACTGTGTGACATATCAAAGTCTGCCAAAGCACTGGGAGCACTGAATTCTTTTGTAGCAACATGCCATAAACCTTTTCTTTTTCTCCTTTGATGTTCCATAAATAGATCAAAAGAGTTGAATGAAGCATAAAAGTAAACACACTTTACCGGTCCTGTTTTGTTTCTCTCGGTGAAGATACAAATGTACGAGGGTAACATTTGTTTCACAGTGTCCACTTTGTTTTTTATCATTTTCAGTAAAGACAAACTTTACCATCAATCTACATTTTCTAGCCTAAGTAGTCGGTGACTTTCCATCTATCACAATCATTGATTGGGTTGACACATTGTGTCAATAGCAGCGGACAATGCTTATGCGCTCCCCCAGGAGTGTTTGTGTCCTTCTAACATTTGAGTGAAACATCAATGCAGTGTATCAGAAGTTGTGCATAGCAGTTTTGAGACATGATAATTTAAACACTCTCGACTGCTTGTATCACCAAAGTATTCAAATTGTGTCCTCACTCACTTGTTTCGTGGTGTATACTCACATGGTCTCGCCCAGATATTCTCCATGTATTTCACTTGGAGACTTAGCAGGAAAAGGTTAGGATGGTTTCTTGAGAAACTTCTTCTGAATTGTTTGTCGTTGCATACAGACCGTCTGGAACATTAAAAAAGGAAGTCAGTGCATGTCGGAAAACAGCTTGTGAGAAATGTTAGTTGAAGTCTTAAGGTCCACATCGATGATCGCTTTGCTAGAGGAATTTCTACTTGTGTATATTTAATGAAAATGAAATGGTAGCAAAATAAATCCCTGTCACTGTCATGCTGTGATTATTTTGGTCTATTCTCAGCAGCATTACAATGGCTGTCAAAATAAATCCAAAGCATTGCTCATATGTTTTAACATGTTGTGTGTTTGTTATCATTCCAGGCTGCTGATCTTAGTAAGCCCATAGACAAGAGGATATACAAAGGAACGCAGCCCACATGTCATGATTTCAACCCACTCACAGCTACAGCGGAGAGCGTCTCCCTGCTGGTGGGCTTCTCAGCTGGTCAGGTGCAGCTCATCGACCCGATAAAGAAGGAAACCAGCAAACTCTTCAATGAAGAGGTGGGTTTCAGTTGGTGATGTTTGATATACATACGTTCAATGTTCTCTCTGTGATCAAAACACTATTTTTGCATTCACTGAATCACTGGCTGATACGTTTCTCTTTTTGTTTGTCCCTCCGTCTTCAGAGACTTATAGACAAATCGAGGGTAACATGTGTACGATGGGTTCCTGGTTCAGAGAGCCTTTTCCTGGTGGCTCACTCCAGTGGCAGCATGTACTTGTACAACGTGGAGAACACTTGCGGCACGACGGCGCCTCACTACCAGCTCCTCAAGCAGGGTGAAAACTATGCTGTGCACACCTGCAAGAGCAAGTCGGCACGTAATCCGCTCCTCCGCTGGACGGTGGGCGAAGGGGCCCTCAATGAATTCGCCTTCTCTCCTGATGGCAAGTTTCTCGCTTGCGCAAGCCAGGATGGTTTCCTGCGGGTATTTGGCTTTGATGCCGCAGAGCTCCACGGGACAATGAAGAGCTACTTCGGTGGCTTGCTTTGCGTGTGCTGGAGCCCGGACGGACGATACATTGTGGCGGGAGGGGAGGACGACCTGGTGACGGTGTGGTCGTTTTCAGACTGCAGGGTGATCGCTCGGGGACACGGCCACAAGTCGTGGGTGAGCGTGGTGGCATTTGATCACTGCACCACAAGTGTGGAAGACGGTGAGCCCCCCGCTGAGTTTAGCGGTAGCGACGAGGACTTCCATGAGCAGATCCACTTCGGTGCAGGTAGGGACAGGGCGAACAGCGCTCACTCTCGACTTTCCAAAAGGAACTCTACGGACAGTCGGCCTGTTAGTGTGACCTACAGGTTTGGCTCGGTGGGGCAGGATACTCAGCTGTGTCTGTGGGACCTTACGGAGGACATTCTCTTCCCCCACCTCCCTTTGTCCCGCACTAGGACTCACACTAATGTAATGAGTGCCTCAAGCCCCCCAGCCACTGGACAAACTACTACTACTACTGCTACTACTACTACTACTTCTACTACTACTACTGTATCCACCATTACCACTAACCCCAGTGGCACCAATGGTAAAGACAATGTGAGCAATAGTAGCTCAAGTGGTAACGCATCAAACTCCCTTCCCAACACCCTGCCTCGGTCCAATAGCTTGCCACACTCCTCCAACCCAGCGGGGGGCAGCACTCCCAACAGTCACACTGGCAGCAGCAGCAACAGCAGCACCACCACCACCACCTCCACTTCCACCTCCACCAAGGGCAACAGCATCATCGACAGCACGTTCATCGCCACCGGCGTCAGCAAGTTTGCCACCTTGTCGCTGCACGACTCGCGCAAGGAGCGCCACGAGAAGGACCACAAACGGAACCACAGCATGGGCCACATCAGCAGCAAGAGCAGCGACAAGCTCAACCAGCTTAGCTCCATGCGAACGGCGAAGGCCGACGCTGCCAAGACTCTGGGCACGACGCTGTGCCCGCGCATGGATGAGGTGCCACTGCTGGAGCCGCTGGTGTGCAAGAAGATCGCTCACGAGAGACTCACTGTGTTAATCTTCCTTGAGGACTGTCTGGTAACAGCCTGTCAGGAGGGTTTCGTTTGCACATGGGCTAGGCCGGGGAAAGTGGTGAGTGACAGGCCTCTCGAGGATACTGTCATGTGACTCCTCCCAACTCACATTGTTTCTAGTACAGAAATGTTTTCTCGGATGTTGTTAATGCAACTGTGCTTCAGTCTCTGTTAATTCAGATTCACACTCACCCCCACAAACACTCGCACATCCTCCTCCGACAGTAAACCTCATCGCCTCACTATTCTGCCCCTTGTATGACTTTTTACATTACGCTGTTGTGTGTTATCAATGTGTTATTATCTGTCTCTCCGCAGGGATTGCTATCATCTCAAAACAACCCAGCCAACTCCCCCAGTGGAACAGTAGTATAGCTCCGATGCTGGTGCTGCTAATGACAGCTCCATGCAACAGAGACGGGGGATGATGGAGGCCACGGCCCCTGCAGCGCTTCTTCACACACTGTCACACGCCACACGACCTCTGGTGTCACCTTCATTCTCATCACTGCAGCCACCCAGATGCTCTCTTTTGTGTCACCGCTCGTGTTCAGATAGCCAACAATGGCCGAGCCAGGGTTAGAAACTCGACCCCGCTCTGTGTCGAAGGGGTGAAAAGGGTGCTATTGGAGGGTGAGCTTTAAATCATCCAGGAGGTTTATGAAAGATGCTCGCCGGCTCACTGTGACATCCATATCAGTCGTCACATCCGATCTGACAATAATCAACTCTCGTACCCGATCCTTTGTGCCTGTAGTTCTTCAGAAGATGGTAAAAGTATCGTGGTAATGCCTCAACCAAACCTTGTGTGTGAGTTTCATTTGGTTGTGTTTGTATAAAGGGAACATGATGAGGGATTGTGCATATTTTTCAACTCTGAGTCTCTTTCATTTTTCCAACCTCCTGGGTGATCCCTTGTGCAGCCACATTCCTTAAAACACCTGCTCAAGAGAGACTGGAACTTCTTTTTATTACTTCCTCCACAAATATTTCAGTCACACTTAAAAGTGTATTTTGCACAGATTCTTTTGTCTTTTTGTTTTTACCTGTTTTGAATTCAGTGGAATACAAGCAATTAAATTTTTTTTGGGACAGTTCTGGAAGCACTTGGTTTTGGGGGGCCCGGGGGGGGGGGGGTACGGCGTGTTTATTGCCTCCTGTCCTGACGTTGGATGCTGCAATCATAGTTTTTTACTTGGAAAAAAATTGTTTGCACTTACTAGTTAGAGGAGAATGGCTTTACATTTTTGGAGTGTGTAAGGACTCCCCTGACAAGGTTGAAATATAAATAGAATAAAAAAAGAAACGTTTGTATCTATTGAACATTTATTTTAATATTGTTTCCAATTGAATGGGCCCTGTATTATATGTAAATATTGTACTTCAATGATTTATGGGTAAAACCATCATTACATTAGTTCCTCATTTCAGAAATTAGTGATATTTCTAATACAGAAAAAAAAATCTATACCTAATATTAAAATGATTCTTGAATATGCAGGTGTTTCTTTTCTTTTGTACATAAAGAGAATTCAGGTGTATTTTTATTAATGAAAATGTTTGGTATAAAAGATCTTTGAAATCCTCTTATCTAACAGGTAGTGCTGAACGCTAGCTAGCCTGTCGCTGCAGGTTCCTTTTAGGCGGGTAGGCACAGACGCAGCGGTCTAATTCAGCCATCACTCCAAGCTCAGGTAAAACCACAGGAAGACTAACGCTCACCCGTTAGCACTAGTCCCATCCATAGACGTGCGCGTGTTTTTCACTTGGACTAACATAGACTGACAACCATGTTCTGCAGACAGGGCTGAACTCTGACTCCTGTTGTCGTGAGTAATAATTAACTGAACTGATGCTGAACTTGTGAACAAAACCTTTTTTTTGACACTGTGTTGAACAGCGACTGACTTGATCTGATGTCGGCACTGGACGGTGGTGTGAGTGCTTGAAGTGAGAGGGTGGTTTGTTTTCAGCACCCACGAAAGGAAGAGTGAGGATTTTAAACTAGTAGGAGCCTTTTCCTCCTTGTGACGCCTATTAAAACAGCTTTGACAGACTTATCAGCTCTGATTGTGTTTATTATTTTTTTAATTGTTACATTAAAATCATCGCGGTGCTTGTGAATGTATGCCAGTGCTTAATGGCGCATCAGGGTAAGAGTCAGATTTGATGTAAATTCATTACTCTAAGCATCCTGACTGCTTAGAGCATGGTGGCATCTGTTCCTGATTTAAATTCAAAGGGCTTGTTAGGGTAATGAAAAGACAAATTCATGTACATGATTATTCATACACAAAAATAGAAGTCTGGTTTTTGAATAACACAGTTTAAATAGAAGTATATCAGATAATGTTATCTGAATTTGACCCTGTGGAACTGCAAATACGTGTCTATAGCATATATCTCAGCATATAGTCACCACTTTGGTGGGAGGGAAAACAGCACATGCATCAGTGTAATGCAAAATATAGGTTGATTGAATGCACCCATTGTGAAGAATACGTAGTGAGTGACCAGGGTGTGAATAACGTATTAGTCTTCACAGGAGCCATTGAACTGCAGAGTCAGAAATGTGTGTTAAGTGAACTGTGGCGTGAGCATAAGGCTTTAACAGAACACATTCACTGGGTTATTCCATTGAAGGCTGGCTAATTAGTCACCATGACAACCATGTTTGTAAAATTAGTGAAGGCCTTGCCTCACAAGTGTTTTCACTTATCAGGTAATTAAACTGCTACTGTGAGCTGAGAGAGAAATGAAGTGTGAAATCAGAGTGTGTGTAAAACACCCCTGCACTTCATCACACACACACATACACACACTGTGGCTGATGTGTTCAATTCGAATTCGACATGAAAATACAAGGTAAAGAAATAAATGTGTCATTTGTGATGAGGTATAAAGGCAGGTATGCTGAGGCTTAAGGTACAATCACCCGAATCGAGACTGTTTGCGACTTTAGAATGAGTCTTTATATTTGCATATGAGAGGCTCCTCCCCCATGAAGTTTGCCATGTTTCTACAGTAGCCAGGAATGGACAAATAGGACTTAGTGTTTAAGTTGATCTTTCATATGTCTCCATCATCATCTATTAGACATTACAAAGTAAGGGCCAATAAATCCTACACACTGAATTATTTAATTGTCCAAACGTCTAGTTCACTACTTGTTGTTTGAATTAATACAAACATTGGGAATTTTACTGCAGCACTGACCCACACTCCTGCAAATTTTTTTCTTTACAATCTTCCAGTAGGGGGCAGCATTGCTCAAACAGATCAGAACACTTGACTTGCAACTGACAACATGATCTATACATCTCTATATGTTTACCCTGCCACCCACTCTATCTTTTGGTACATGTATTCATGCCATTTCACCTGGTCTCACTAAAAACATGTATTCACTTAATACTCAGCGCGGGGAGTCAAACTGCTGCTCTATAATTGATGACACACTCTCAGAGGAAACACTAGCACTCGGAGCCATTAGCAGCAGGCAGAGGTATAGTGTTGGGAGGGGGGGGGGGTTGGTGGGAGGTGTGATCGGCAGGTCGGAGTGAGAGGCAGCGATCACTCCGTCAGGGTGTCACTCCAAGGACAGCGGCCTCCAGCTGACTGTCTGCGCTCACATCAGGGTTCGGCAGGTATCACTCACACAGGCTTCAGTGCCATGCTCGCTCACGCGCGCGGTGGAGGTTTGTGTTTTTGAAGCATGGATGCACAAAGAAATAACGCAGTCTGCATTGTGAAGCGGGCTGTTTTCAGTTTGAACGGTGTATGACACAGAAAGTCCACACGTGTGGGGAAGCGATGGAAGCCGAGGCCTTAAATACAGGGATGCCAATGGCAGTTTGGGACAAACACTGCTTCCGTGACCCTGGTAGCTCAAGAGCTGGCTCCATTATCTCAGACTGTGAGGGCTCTGCCACAATCTCATCTAAAAGCCCCAGGGCAATTCTCTTGGCCCTTTTACAAGGCCAGTTGAACCTGATTACAAGCCAAAGCAGTCCGTGTTCACAAAAACAATCTCAACGGTGTCTGACATCGAAAAGCGGAACGCGGCGAATATGTGGAGACATTCAGCAAAATCCTTGGCCTTCTCCACCATGACTTTGTCTGTTGTCTTTCCGAGTAGATGCTTACTGACGCATGACGCAGGAATTGCATCTCTTCAGCTGAACGGCAAATGAAGTAGACACCAGCGTCTTCGCCAAGGCCCAAGGCACTGGTGCACATTCATTTCAAAAATGAAAGGAAGACATTCTCAATATGCCTTAGAAACGTATTGCTCGTGGGAAAAACTCTCTTTGGGCAACATGGCAACATGTGACCAGCCCAGAAGTTTCACTCTTGCCATTTGTCCGCTGTGTTCGCTCCCTTTTATTTTCGTAGGGAGTCCGGATCTTCTGGAATGGGATAGTTTCCTACAAACGGCAGCAGAATGATTTTAGCCCAAATCCTGATGTTAAATCCAAAAGGCTCATACCTTCTGTTACGCCTGCATGGGGTCCGTGGTTTGGAAATGAGTTTGAAAAGCTCCAGTGTGCACCAGGCCCCAGAATAAAAGAACAGTGTGCGCCAACACATCTTCAACAGGAGCAACATCCTCTCATGCACCGTAATAATAATGACCCAACTCCGATACTGTTCTCTGTGTCTAATCTACATTTTATAACCACCCTCTCATCATAGTGTCCTTTTAAACAGCCCATCTAACCAGGTCGGAGTACAGTACTGGAAGCGCTTGCAAAACAGCTGCATTAATTTGCCATCCCCAGGGGAACCGGGTCCCACCTGACAGGAATCCAATAGAATCCAGAGAAAGAGAGAGAGAGAGAAGAGACAGAGAGAGAGAGAGAGAGAGAGAGAGAGAGAGAGAGGGAGCATCCCATCACTAGTGTGGGGTCCCGCTTTAATCATCTTCTCCGTGTGATGCAATTCCCTGGTCTGCGTACCTCCACTCATTGACCCCCAGTTCTGTTTACGTAGCAAAAGTGTGTGATGATGATAGATGATTCCTCTGGCAGCGAGGGCCCCGGGAGAAGGAGCAGCAGTCGGTGGTTTGGGAGAAAAAAAAAGTATTGATGGGTAAAAGATGATGAAAGATGGATTCATGCACTGAGTTTGCAAAAAAAATGGTGAGCACCTTTTACATCATCGGCGGGTTTCCCCACAAAGCAGTGCGACGATAGAGGGATCAAAGTATAACCCGACCATCACGAAATGCTGCTGATTCGGCACATTGTCAAGACAAGTGGACGAATCAATAATGACTTACGCAAATGAACAGGAATAACGATGGTCATTTGTGTATGGGAGATCTAGCTTTAACTGTAATAATGAACTGAAACAGTTAAACGGGATTTGAGTGAACCTATGGTGGGAAACTACAGGAGGCGCTGGACAAACAAAAATTGAAATAAATGGATAAAAAAAAAACTAGCCATCCACTGTGTGAGGGTCATGTGATCAAACAAATATTATTCAAATGATCTCAAACTGCTAAACACTTCATAATAACATGGCATCTCTTTGCTGTGGAAATTCAAGTCGTTATGAGCTTTATACTTTTACCTGCTTAGTTTGAACACGCTGAAAAGTTCCAATCTGCCAACGTCACTGCCGAGTCACGCTTCAATTCATCCCTGGTGAAAAATGTATTCTTTCGACTCAACACTCGGTTAGATTCTTGTTCCTGAGCCTTCTGTTGGAACGGCGATAGAAATCAACAGAGCTCTGGGGGGGAAATCGATTCGGTGAAATGATTAGACCCGTGGCTTATCACAAGCCTGATATTAAAGGTCAGTCTGTACGATTTTGGTGGAATTATTTTTCATTTACTTTGGAAAAAAAGTGAACGTGAATGACCTGAATGCAACATATGTACTGTTAACATTATCTTACATGTTCAATCGAGAGGAGCTCCTCCCTTGGAAGACCATTGCATCACATGTCTACGAATAGGTGTAAAAAAAAAACCCAACACCCCCTTTACATGGACATAAGTCAGTAATGTAACGCTTCAACAGCTTGGTTTTATCGATGCATGTTGCAGCTTAATACCTCTCATCCCTCCCTTCCAAACGTGTAGCCTTCATCATGAAAACTCAAAAGGTGTTTGTCCATTCAGAAAAACATGGTGGAACATGGCAGCCTCCTCCAAGGTCTTCACCTACATCTCAGTCAATGGAGAGCACAGATAAGTGTCCCTTTAAATATTCCAGGCACAACTTCTTTGTGCTTTTTCCTTTTCATTTCCGGCCTCAAACTAAGTAGAACGTGGTCTCAGTGGCAACAGCACGTTAAGAGTCGCAGCTAACCATTAGTCACCAAGAGAACACGGAGCTCTGTGCCACTTCCTCCTATTCTCAATTCTATTCCCAGCCCTGTCCCTTGAGGTGCGCGCCCAATTACCAGGCCTCCTCCTCCACCAGGGGAGCAGCTGCGAGATCTGACAGGTCATGTGACCCCAGGTTGAGGTGACTTGGCATTAGGAATTAGATGTTTATGATATCGAGTTTTTTTTTTTTTTAAAGGGACTTTTATACCCGGTGAAGATCCACAGGGGGAGGCTTTGTGAGGCTGTCAGTCTGAAAACATTTGTTTAAGTGCAGGATGGATTGTGTGTCTTACACTAAAAAAGGCCCTGCTGCAGAGTGTGCCAGAGGATATATTTAATATGTACTGTATGGAGAGTCCACTCAGCGATAAGTCTGCACTCGCTCCAGATTGTGAAGAGTGTGCAGAAGCGATTGTTAAACATTGGCCGAGGGAGAGAGGAAGGGGGTTGGGGGGGGGGGTGGATGCAGGGGGAATCGATGTAGCTTCAGAGGAGCCACTGAGCTCCAGCCCGACTGCGCAGGGAAAGTCATCAATTCCAAGCTGCGGCCTGTGCACTTACAATGAAAAAGCGTCTTTGGTGGCAACAACATGAACAGATAAAGTCATATCAGTGTCTCAGGATCTCTGCAGGTGCAGATGGAAGTAATGATCTCTGCAGAGGAGGGTGTACATAAAAAACACTTGAATGATGAAACACACCATTCCTGTCTTTGCACAGTCACGCTTCGCCGGTGCCAACGTCCCTTTCCTTCTGCTGCACCAGAAGCCTGTTGAGGATTGGATAAGCGGGAGATTATTTAAATGGAACAAGGTGTCTCCAGGGATCTCTTTTGATCTCAGCAAATGTAGGTGATATAAATAACTTCAAATGAATTATGCATGCGCTGTGGGATTGCAAAGTCCACAGATTGCGTCCCAAATTTATGACTGCCCTGATGAGCCCTGGCGCACTCCGTCCAATTTAGATGTTGCACACTATTGACAAACTAAGCTGTTTTGTAATCTGAAAGCTTTGTTTAGTGTGTTGTCCTTAATTAGAACTTATAAAACAATGCCCTTTCCAAAGGATCCTGAAAAAGAATTCACTATTGAGACATATTTCTGTCAAAGAAGCCAAAAATCCAACATTCGTCTTTTATTTAGAACAGTCCAATAAAACAGGCAATATGAAGAATATTCCATAAAGATTTACTTTGAAAAGGCTTTTTTTCTTCATAGAGGATGCAAAAGAGACAATGATATATAATTAGTAGCAATTAAGGTCACTGTAATCGAACGTAACTCTTGCAGAGTTCATGGTCCCTGATATCTCCCCAGCCCCCGTTCTTAACGTGCGGGGCCACCCCTCCGAGCCCGTTGGCCGGAAGTCTCTTTGTGATCAGGAGGTTCTTTGGGAACAGCTGGTTCCCGCTGCTCTGGAGGATGTTCTCGATCTTGGTTTTCTGGCTGAGTGGCATGCAGGTGGCCTTCTTGTGGTGCATGCCACAGTCGCCCGCGTGGAAAATCCGGGGCGCCTCGCTCACCATGACCTTCCAGTAGGAGGGCAGGCAGGCCACGGTCAGGTGCTGCAGGGACCAGTCCCAGTTGTAATCGTCGTACGTGCAGAAGGTGTCGGTGCATTGGAGGAGCTTCTGGTACGTCTCCCTGCTCAGGGCCATGCCCATGTTGTGCTCGGTGGACTTCCACACCTTCACCTCCACCTTGTTCGCTTTGCTGGAGTAGCCAATGTGGCTGTAGCTCCCGAGGGAGATGATATCGCAGTCTGTGCACTGCTCCCGCTTCAGAGCCGACATGAGCTTTAAGAGATGGATGAAGTCCGCGGACATGTAGTGGTCCTCTTCAATCAGCAGGACCAGACCCTTGTGGTCCTTCAGGACCCGGACCCGGTCCCATACAAAGTGCAGCTTCCACCACCAGTGGTGCTTGGTCTGGGAGAACTTGGCCTCGCGGTAGTGGCCGAAAGAGTCTGGGTACTCTGCGTTGATGCATCCCAGGTTTAAGGCGTCTTTTTTGGAAATGTCTCTGGGGCAGTCCCTGGGGTCGTGGCCAGGGAACTCCTGCGGGTACAGCTGGATGCTGAAGGGGAAGAAAATCTGAAGGACTTGACAGAAGTCAATAGAAGCCACCACTTTATTAATCTCTGGGGACCAGTAATCATGGCTGAATATCAGCAGTATGCTCTCCACACCTCGGACCTTGCGCAAACTGTCCACCAACAGCTTCAAGTAGTCCGGACGATTATGGACCTGGACCACCACCACCAGATCGTCTTTCTGTCGGGAGTTCTTAAATTTCTCCTCGTTTCTAATCGTCTGATCAAAATTGAGCTGGAAGACAATGCCACGGTAGACTAAAGTGGTGTTATCTACCTCTGGCTTGGGTACCTTGTCTTTTTCTTTGACCTTTTCTGGGTGTGTACCATTTACTTGTACAATTGGGGGTGGTACAGGGGCCCTGCTGACCACGGGCGTAACAGGCACCTGGATATGGTTGTTGTTGATGCTGCTACTGCTGCTGCTGCTGCTGCTGCTAACGCTGCTGCCCTTCTTCGCCGTCTCCACCTCCTTGGGGAATGAGCCGCCGTCGTTCTTTTTCTGCCTTCCGCTGCTCCAGAAAGCGAGGCCACACACAACAACCACCAGAGTCAGTATCACCACCTTCCTCTTGTAGATCCGGAATCTCATGGTAGGGGGTCGGCCTCTTTGCAAAGGGAGAGAACTTTGATTGTGGAGGTTTGCGGCCGTGATGGCGGCGGGTGGTGGTGCGCTTCGCACGGGGGGAGCAGGCTTGATTAAAAAGAGGATGTGATGAGGCTAATTGTTGGCAAAAGGAGCAGTTGCTGTAAACATGGATGTTGCTGGAATGTCATTGGTGGTGAATGAATCTTCAATAAGGCATGACCGGTGCAGGGAGGCAGTGGGGTTGCAGTGTGCATGAGCCACCTGCATGACAGATAAAAAAAAAGAAAATTACTTACAGCTGAGTATAGTGGTTCATTTCTTTATTTTACAAATGCCCATCTCATCAAAAGATGACAAATATAAATGTATAAAGTAACGAAAAACCTTTTTCCTTTGGTCAAACAACCCATAACATCCCACATGTGGGTTTTGGCTGCAATGGGAACAGATTAAATTGGCATTCAGTCCTCACTTAAATGGACTCTGCGGTTGTGTTACTACCAGCTCCAAAAGGCAGTTCAACAACATGGCCACCATGTTTACATACTAATTTGATGAAACAAGGGAGAGAGAGAGAGAGAAAGTGAGGCAGGGAGAGAGAGTGGGAGAGGGGGAGAGAGAACCCCAGTCTGATGCTCTCATAGTATCGAACATGATGCACCAAGGAGGAACAGAAACTTCTGCACAGGCAATGGGAATTGAAAGGATCTTTTTTTTTTTTTTGGCAGGCTGACCCATATTTAAGTAAAACCTGCTAGTTTTCTAGTTAATGGGATATTATATATTCACATCATCTTACCTCAACATCCTATGGTAATAAATACTGTATATATGTTGAAAAATTGGCTGAAGGGTAATTTGGAGAGGAACATGAGCTGCCTTGGAAGCTCTAAAAAAATCTATTTATTGACTCAGTCGATATAAAAATGTGCTTAAACTGCTGCTCCCTTGAGTTTGTATCGGATAGCGTGATTTTAACTTAATGCAGCCATTGGTGTTTTTGTTTTCAGTCTATTTACTCTATACTTGAAAGATGAAAATATGATTACATCATATTGGATCAATGGGATTCCATTATGAATATATAACCTACAATATCGTACGGGTGGAAATACATTTAAAAGCTCAATCAGCAGATCCTTAAATCAAATCCAAAAGTCTACGTGAAAAGAAAACATAATACACAGAACACTGGACCTCCACTTGCTGCTTCCTCCAAGTCACTATACTTCCTCTTAAGCATTCTAGTCAATGTTGATTACAGCTCAATGCATGCTTATACTCTTGTGCGTAAATCTCCGTTGTTAACTGCTTTGTAAATATTGATTTCTCCTTTCTGCTCAGATCAGCTGAACACAGCTCCATTCCTTATTCGTTATTAAATTAGTGGTCTCCTATACCTGACCCAGCTCATCGCTCTCTGCTCTTACACATTCCTCAGTTGAACTACAACACTATGTATATATATATATATATGAATATATATAAACACAAAATAATGTTTACACATGATCTGAGAGGGAATTGATCTAGCTCTGATATGTAAAATGTTTGGATGATCTTCTTTGCATGAAGAAAGACATATCTATCTGATATTCTAAAATAAAGAAAGAATAAAAACATCTATCACTTGACATCAATAGCAATTATGATAAATAAGAACTTATTTTCTGGTGAAAATGTTCATTCCATGTGGAGTTAAATCTGACTTTACTCACTTGCATACCTCCTCAGCATAAGAAATATAGTAATACATCTTGGAACTTTGTCATATTAATATCAATGGACAATTCATTGTCAAACATGTTATTGTTTTATTGACATTTATGTGACATTGATCCTGATATTACCAATATTAACAGCAAATAAATTCTCAGGGCACTTCAACTCAGAAGTTATGTTTATCTGAGGGTAAACAGAAAAGAATAATAGAATAAAACATGGCGAAGTTGGGCCTGGCCTGAGGACGGCTAATAGCGAACTAACAGTCCACAAGCCTACTATCTCTCTTTGAGGCCTGTTCTCTTTGTATCAAAGGAACACCCTTCTCCTTCATAGAAATATCCTACAGTCTATCTAGCAAGCTAATGGTCACATGCCAACTATCTTGCCCATGTACAGAATCACCTGGACCAGTCCACACACGCAAACAGTGTAGCAGTATGTTTAGACTATAAATATTTGATACAAACCTAATATATTTTTGTAATTCTATATCACCAAATCTGAACTGAAACTGCATTACACCAAATCAGAGTGTGCATTGT
>JAFBJT010024440.1:6291-19280 GCA_016785325.1 Chascanopsetta lugubris | reverse complement strand
TATCTAAAGGCACATAGCCCAACACCTCCCTGTAGGTTTGTAAGGAGAGAACAGAGGAGCAGACAAGCAGCCTCAGGGCCGAGCCGCTCAGGCAGGCGCTGAGTGACGGCCTGGGCAGCCGTCACCTTCGGGCCACACGGGAGCTGCAGCACTAATCAAGGCAGCAGAAGATACAGGCTCCCTCCTTGTTAATGTACCGTTATGAAATACAACTCCGAAACTGTCCACTGGGTTTTCACTCGGTGCAGGAAAAAATGAAAATAACAGGACTGTAACCTGAAGATGTGTTGCAAAACATAGTTATGACACATTCTATCCAAACCTAAAACAGTGTTGACAGATATATATATTTACTGTACATTTTTTTGTTTCACATTTATTCTAAGGGAGTCAAGAAATGCCCCCCCCCCCCAAAAAAAAATAGCAAGAAAGACATTTCAGAGCACGGGTGGTTGCTGGGGATGATCTTCAGCTAATAAACAACTGGGGATTATTTATAGCCTGGGCACAGAGTGTGAGAGACGGATTAGTGCATCTGTTTGCATCATATACTCTGAGACCTTCACTGACGTTGGTGAATTAAAGTAAAGTACAATGTCAAAAATTCGGCCATCTTGCACATTTAGAGCCGGAGGCTGCCGTGTCAGCGGTCAGACATTAAAGGATCAAAGGAGGAGCACCCGAAACAACACCTAACGGAATAACCACAAATGACATGACATTGTGTTTTAACTTCGCCACCCACTCCCCACTCACACAAACGAATCAGGATTCCAGCACCGAGGCTCCGTCGTTGAAGTGCTCACGTCGTCAGTCTTTGTGGTTCATACGTCCGTTGTAATTAAGGAACACATCACCTGGCGCCGCCTCGTGCGCTGATGTGTTTTTAATCGTTCTTTGAGGCTCTGTGGTGCGGACGGGTAAAATGTTTTTAACGCCGACGTCTACTCATGAAAAAAGACCCCTTTGTCTTTTATGATACACTTTGCTGCTTTAGAAAAAGCACCGGCTGCACCCTGTAACATCAAGAGAGCCGTGATAGAAAAGACGTTTTCAGACGATGTGGAAAAAACACAGGCCGCCGGTGAACAGGTTTCACCACCGTGGGGGAAAAGATGTCCAAGGGAAAACACATGTGCTGTGTGTTGTCACTGTGTATGAATAAAAAGAGACAGAGAGACGGTCAACTGCTGAATGTGTTGTCACCAGGCCTTGTTTGTGTGTGTGTGTGTGTGTGTGTGTGTGTGTGTGTGTGTGTGTGTGTGTGTGTGTGTGTATGTGCGTGTGTGTGTGTGCGCGGTGAAAGACGGCATGTCTGGGAAATCGGGGAGACGCCGACACGCAGCCCAGAGACGGCCCAGCACAGAGGCATATGGCAGTGATGGAGCTAATGTGCAGCAGTGAGGCACCACACGGACGGCCCACCGTGGCTAGAGGCAGGCAGGCAGCGGGCCCACCGGCCAGACAGCGCCCAGCTGCCAGGGAAATGAGCCGTTGGACTTCAACTGTTGTTTATGTAGATGTTTCTCCGCACGGGTGGCAAGGCAAGACAATACAGCGGGGCCACAGTAAATCCCCGGCCAAGCGGCGGGAACAGTGAGCTAATGGCTGCCGGGGCTGTCGCGCCGTCTCTTTATCAGATGCGTTCAGTGGGTTTTAGAGGCGGCGGCAGCTCACACGCTGGAGATGGGAGCTGGTGAATAAAAGCTTTTATGCAAATAAAAAAAAATTACTAAAAATGTCTACTGTGGGGCAGGTCTGCGGATTTTTGTCGAGTGTCCCTGGACTCAAAATATGTGCGGTTTTCGGTCATGTATTGTATTGGCCCTTCATTTCAATTTGTGTTTTTTTTACCTATGGGCAGAAAAGCTTATATCTGACATACAACAGGCCACTGGGGGGTCTCATGATCAACTCTCTACGCTAAAGGTTGAACTCAAAGTGCTGAGATTTGTGCTTGGAATTGAATCTAATTGTACCAAATGATACTACAGTGTATCCTGGTTGACATAAGGTTGGAGTTTGGCCAATCATCCGCCACCGGTGTGATCCGAAATCAAATGCTTCTACTAAAACAGGGAGTCCAGTTCTCAACTCGACACCATGATGGAAGAGGCACCATTTGAATTCAAACGACTTCACATGTCTCACAAGTGACCTCTTAAAAAAAGTGATTTGAGTCTTTGTGCACTGCCCTGATACATTTTCCATTCAAACGCCTCCACTGTGGAAGATGTAGTTGCATTTGTACGGGTAGAAATGGAATGCAGAATACTTCTACTGCTTCCAATGTGTATATCATCACCACAACACACACATTACAGTTTTCATCACCGTAGAATGAGCTCTGCGTATCTATTTCATTAGAGGGTTCTCTCTATTAGGGCGCTAACGTTACACCATCGTGTGTTTACAGCGGCTACACACTTGGTACAATTGGTTCACTCACACACTTGGAAAGAAAGTGGAGGTATTCAGCTGAAAAATGCAACTTCAACACTATGTCACTTAATCCCAGAATAGGGATGTGCAGAACGAGCCTGCCCCAGATACTGAAGATTACTTTGGGAGTGTTACATAAGGACGGATTGCCATACATTTGTGCTGATCTAAATAAATGATGCATGATCTGGTATAGGATCATGTCCCGCATCATGAATACAGACTCAGACTACATTTGCGTCCAAATTCTCCAATTGTGAAGCACTTTACTCTTGAGAGATAAAGGGTCGATTCCCTCGTCTACACGGGAACAATACGCAACAAGCTCTGGCATTAAAATCACGGCAATATGAAACTTAACTTAAGTTCATGAAAAAGAATCAGGAATGAAAAATGCATACACGTTTCTATGCCGCACGTGATGATCATTGACTGGGTAAGAACACCTTCCCAAATTATTTGTTATCCTGTCCAAACCAAACAACCTCTCCCTTCCTCATGCTGCCGGTTACATGGATTTCTGGGGTCTGGGGCACTTCCCTTTATAGATTCACCCAATTTCAACCCCGGGTCTAATCAGCCAGAACAACTCGGAACGCACGTGTGGGCGGGCTGCGCCTTTACAGCCCAAATTTGCTGGGGCTTCTCGGGGAGTCAATAAAGACCCTCCTCGGGGGGCTCGCTGAGGCAGAGCCACTGGCATCTTGACACATTAGTCCACCACTAACAGAGTCCAGGGATAAGATTGGTGCCTCTCAATAACCCGGTGGTGGATCGTCGATGGACCCACTGCAGGGTTACGGGGGAACTGGCGTTCTATTCCATTCGCTTCCCTTTTTGCACTTGCGGAAATATAGACAATGTCACAGGATGAGCAAAAGTACTTTTGAGAGGCTGACACAAAACACGTGAATAACGCATCCATCATTTTGCTGCACTGACATACACATGGGAAACGCGCCAGTTAAGTTGTGTTCATTTCAAATATATATCGATGAACCCGATCACACAGCGGCGTTTAAATGAGGATTCAGGTCAAGAAGAACTGCTGAACGCTGTTCTGAGTCTTCCACAATCTATTGGGATGATGAAGTGTAAAAGTCTCTCCAGTTTTCCATGAGACCGGTCGGAAAATATCCAGTGTGCCGGAGCTCTACAGGGAAAAATGCTTCTCTGGATTTACGAGTGAGAGAAGGGCAACATGAAGTCAAATGAGCGCTTGATACAAACCGAGGCAACAGAGAATCACCGAACGACACCGATCAACATGACGATCCTGAAAACAGATCTCATCTCCGCGGAGCTCAAACTGATAGAGCTCCTCTGGGATCAAGTCACAGAGGAGGTTCACATGTTGCATGGATTGTCATCATGAACTGAGTTTTAAGACATAAAAGACTTCATCTGTATTGTCGCTGAATTCAAGTGCAAAATTTTGCTTTTGATTCATTTGCATGTCTAAACTGGGCCCATCCATTTCCCTTCTAATGAATCAAACAGTCACATCGAGATGAAAAGATTATTCCTGAAAGGAGATTTGATAGAAGAAAGATAGAACTCACAATGGGAGAATTAATTAGATTTTAAACAACGCCTCTCACATTTCAAGTTTTCCAGCTTTGGAACCGGATCTGTTAAAACTGCTCTTAAAGAAATTGTCGCCGAGTCTTTCTTCTTGGATTTAAAGTCATTTGATGAGATGAATTCATTGAACTCTCTCTCTGCAGTGTGGCCTGCACTGAATACACAAACGCCTTCCCCAAAAGTGTGTGCAAGCACTCAGGACACAGTGTGCTGAAGAAAAAAAAAAGAAAATAAATGGAAGTTCTGAGAAAGTAAAAGAGTTCTGTTGAACTATTTTTCTGCATCATACATTCTCACACAATGGGGGGGACGGAGCGGGGGGCGGGGGGGGGAGGCGGGGGAGCAGACTGGGCTACCCAGAATTGGCTTATCCATAAAGGTGAACCAATGACAGAGCCCATGGGCGGTCGGAGCAGGCCACAGTGGTGAGTCAGCACTTAACTGCTACTGAAACTGGCAGAGTCTCAGTGACTGGTCCGGAATACAAAGAGGCGGAGTGGAGAGGAGCGGTGCCGGCTGATGTGCGACAAGCCGCCACGAACAAACACTCACAGGTGGCAGCATGTTTAAAGGTGCAGTGCGTACGATGCGATGACATCTACAGGTGACGTCGCGTGGTGCATCCATCTGCCTCCCCCCTCCCCAATCCTAGGCAGCGCGATAAGAGTCCCAATAGGAAACTATGGGCGCTAATAACAGCCTGTGGCTCCCATGTAAAAGAGGGTCGCATTAAAGGTGCAGTGTGGAGGATCTTGGTCGTTTTTGTCATTTCCTCAAAAATATGACAAAACAATTTAAAATACGGACATTTTCATGAATTTTAAATCACCTGTTTCCCCCCCCCCCCATTATCATTAAATGAGCTCATTAATGTTCATGCAGATGAGGCGGGGGGCCTCTCTGCGGGGGCCGCTACGTTTTTACAGTAGTCCAGAGTGGACGTACTAAACATCTTTTGAGTTGAAGTCTATCGTAGGTTCTCCCGAATGCTCAGAAGGGTGAGGGTGAGGTGATGGATGCAACATGCAACTTCACCCCCAGATGTTACCAAATCGTACACACTGCACCTTTAAAGGCTGCTTCAAAAGCGTGTTCTCAACAAGAAACACTTCCTTATAGGTGCAGGAGCCAACATGGAGGAAACATCGCCTTCACTGTAGCCAGCCACTGGAGAGAGATCCAGATATTGTTACTTCACTTTTGGGGGTATGTGTGAGGGTGGGGGTGTGTGTGTGTGTGTGTGTGTGTGTGTGTGTGTGTGTGGGAGGGGGGGGGCGCTGTCATGTCATTTATCTTTATACAGACAACAGATGACTCATATCTTCTTCACTGCGGACACTGTGACTTGTCCTGGCAGGGAAAGAACAAGTGGATCCGACATCAATATCAATGGGCCTCATCTCCAGCAGGAAAAGCAAGAGACCTCTGAAATCAGCGACGCCGTTTGTCACACCTGCGCTCCGTTAAATGCCTCCTGCAGTTCAGGTGAATTCAGCCTCTGGGTTTAGATCGCAGGCTGCGATTGGTTTCCCGAGCGTCTTTATCTTCTCGGTGGCTTCATATCCGGAGAGCGATCAATCAATTATATTAAGTGAAAGGAAAACAGGCCGCTTCACCTCTCTCAGCACTGTGGTAAACACGGCCACACTCAGACTCAGTCGACTCTTTACGACAAACCGGAGGTTTGCGAGCTAGCGAGGCGCTGCTGTCGATAGAGCTGTCCTCCCAGCGCCCTCTCCTCCACAGGGTTTTCCAGCTTTAGTCTGTCACTGCAGGGGTGTGGCTTTCACCAGAGGAGGCAGAGGATGGAGGGGGATGTGTCCATTGTTATTGTAGCTTTTTCCAGACTGACTTGCCATGAAGCTAAAATCGTAAGCGGCCACCGGTTTGGAGAAGCAGATTGAAAGACAAGTGCGATTAGAGGGAAGATTCGTCCACTAAAGATGGCTGCTAAGCGTGTTCTGACCCAGGAACGAGTGGAGTCATTATACAAGGTATTGTCTTCAAAAGTGAATCGATCAAATTCTTGCCGGTGTGATGTCGCTCTCCTTTCCACTGTCTCTCATCGTGGCAGAAAATCTACGTTGGATATTTTTGTTTTGTTTTTTTGTAGAAGACGAAAAACAAATTGAATCGCAAAAATGAAAAATCAGGAAACACTTGCCATTTTGGGAGCGAGGATTTTCATGTGGTTGAACAGATGTAACTATAAGCGCCACTCACTGTTTTAGCGCAAGTGGCTCGACTCAACATCTGGTACCAACACATTCCATCCACGCAGCACGGATCAGCCCCGACACACAAAGATGCGCACACACACTTTTTGACTTGAAGAGACAGTGCGAGACGCAGATAAACAAACACTGGAGCGTAAACACGACGGGAGTCACATCCAAACAAGATACAGCGCATCGATACACACACACACACACACACACACACACACACACACACAGACAGAGAGAGAAAATGTCCTTCATGTAGGACCCCCGTTGTCTGCCACCCAGTGTCTCCGTCGCTTCCCGTCTGGTCCCAGCCCATCTGATGTTCTCCGTCTGCCCCCCTGTCTGTCTCCCGGTGCCCCCCACCGGATTAGTCCCGACCTGTCTGCACGTCTCCCTCTCCTGTCTGTCTCCGTCCAAACAACCCCGCGCACCTGTCTGTCGGACTTCCTCCGACACCCTTCTCTCCACGGAATCCGTAATTGGAAACACAAAACTTGTTTTCCACCCCCCCGTCTCCTCCAGCCGAGGAAATCCCACCGCCCCCCGGGGTCCGATGTGATGTACTTAAACTAAAGGCGACAATACATTTGAAATAGAAATGGAGGGGATTTCATCGGACAGCGGATTGACAGTGTGTGTCCCGTCCGATCCATCTGTTTATTCCTCCTCTCTGTCTCCATTCTCGCCTCCCGCCCTTCCTCCCACTCTGCGGTCATTATTTGTTTCTTTGCCAGACCATCTACACCCCCCCCCCCGCCCCCCGGCTGTCTCCCTGTCCAAATAGCTGTCATTTCTGTCTGTCTGTCTCTGTTTTCTCTGTTTTTGTTTTTGTCCCCCCCGCCCCCCGCCCGCCGCCCCCGCCCCCCCTCGCACACCGCCCCCGGCTGTTTACGAGGCCATTAGTCCTTCAACCTGTTCTCTTGCTCAGAAGTCATCTGCCTCATCATCAGACCTAAAAGCTCCCGTCGTGCTCAGAGAGACGCGAGGGCACGGCCACAAAGAAGAGTGTGGCTGGGGAGGGGATTTAGATTTGTCTCTCTTCGCATCACAAACTACAGTCAGAGGAGCCTGTCGGTTTGATGAGTGGATCCAAACTTGTTCACGGCTCTGTGGTTATGCTCATTTCTGGCTGTTGTCAATGCTACAAAACTCAGACTGTTCATGTCTGACTCTCGGATGCTTGATCCATCTCCCGCGGTTCTTCAGTTTGAGACAACAGAGCAACGGAGAGGTTTCCAGCATCAGGGAACACACGCTGATAATCACAGAGATGGAGTCATGGAAAACACGCGGGAGCCAAAATCAGAAATCTGAGCAAAATGATGCCACGCATGAGTTTATTGTGAAAAATCTGTTGGTTGGAGCCAAATTGGAGCCCACTGTAAAGATGCAGGGGAGAGAGGGGGAGCGTGGTGATGCATCAACAGCCAGTCAGTGTTATTTTTTAACATTTGCGGTCACTTTAAAGGTGCAGTGTATAAGACTCGGTTGGACTTGCTCCTCGTGTAAATATACACTAATGGGCTCATTTAAGGGTGAGAGAAAAAAAACACATTCTCTTGTTTTTCTACCAAGAGAAGAGACTAATATCAAAATCGTACACACTGCACCTTTAAGGGCGTCGTAGACCTTGATGTCACCACGTGGGATGGTGGTGCAGCCTGGTGGCCTCCACAGGGAAGGAACATGCGACAGCTTTAAATGTACAGGCTCCGTTCTCGGGGTAATGACTGCAACAAGTCGCACAACCAGCTCGTTCATTACGTACTTAGAAAATACAGTGTGAGTGATATGCGACCCAGTCGCTCATCACAACGCAAATAACCCTCATTTTCGAGAAAATAAATACTGGGATAGTTGATATTCGCAAGCAACAAGTCTGCGTGAGCCGTGTGGGTTTGTATTATACATGTATTTTTCTTCCCTCCATCTCTTGCCCTTTTTAAATAACCACTGCCCCCTTCACTTTTATCAGCATCTCCGCTTCTTTTCTTCCACGGCTCTTTGCTGCCGCTCACCTAGTTTCTCTCTCTCCCTCTCTCTCGCTCGCTCACTCGCTCGCTCTCTCTGACAGTGAATGAGAGATGGGGGTCAGCGCGTTGATGCCGGTGTCAGTGAAATCTTATCGGCTCACCGCAGCTTTGAAAACACCTCCGGGAGGAACACCTGTAATATTCCCTCTTCGCTCCCGCTTTGCGGGGACGGCGTTTGGGAAGCACATACGAGGAGGCGCGGGTTCAGCTGGGAGTCCGTCTCATGCGCGAGCCTTCCCCTCCGCCTCTGTCTCTCGTATGTGACAATACAGTAATTGTGTCAGTTTATCTGTCAAACGCAGGCCCGAGAATACTGGGACAGACGTGAGACAGAGACGGCTCAAGGGCAGCGAGAGGCGTCTGGATTTGCTTTGCGTTGAACCTGCATGTGATTTACGTGACGCTTTAACAACTGGATGCCACGGCGGGTCAATTTCCCCAGTGGGTGATAAACTCGGAACAGCATCGATGTTTCCACTCGCGCCGGCTCTTCCAAAAGAAAAGAATGTTTAAGCTCCATGTTTGTAGAGTGCTCACGCTGACTGAAGCTTCTTCACATTAGATTTGACTGTGGGCGTTTTTCTGCTGCACTTCAAACGGTGTGCCCTCTCTCTCTCTCTCTCTCTCTCTCTCTCTCTCTCTCACACTCTCTCTCTCACACACACACACACACACACACACACTCAGAGAAATGAGCTGAAGAGTCAGTGGACCCCCAAAACATCCGTAACGTCCACTGTCCTCTAACACCAAATCTCTGTCATCCTTGCTGGATGCCAAACACTTTGGCTACATAGCTGCAGCATCAGACACTGGCCACTAGGGGTCTCACAGGTTATGTCCACGCGCAATTGAAATAGTCAAATCCTACTTCATAAATGAAACCTTGCGCAGAAATTGTGTGGCTGAGGTGGACACACACAGAACCGAAGTGAGAGCGTAGCAGAACACACCGATCTGATTGTATGGAGACTTGTCCATGGCTTCCTGTAGCACTTTCAAATGAAAATGTTGTCTTATTTTGAATGAATGAATGAATGAATGAATCCATTTGTAAAAGAAATATTGTCAGCATAAACTCCTCAAAGCTTTGATATGGTTCAGACACAGAACTATTATTGCATGTGCTCTTGGACACAGTTGTCCCACCTCTAGTTTAGCCCCGGGAAAGGTTCCTCTCTCGACCTTTCGTTCGAAGCCCCATTCCCCAAATGCGCATTACGGCTAAGATGATCGTAAAATCCATCTCGCAGGCCTGTTTAAGCTCAAGAGGCATTTCTCACGAGAACTGTAACTGAGGACACTTAAAAAAATGACTGTTAATTAATGAGTGTTTCCTGTCCACTCATCAGGGGCCCAGAGTCTCTGGAGGCGCTGTGGAAAAGAGAATGCATTGCCATCCTGTTCATTTTTAAATGTAATGTTTCAGATGGTGAACACTGATATAATTCAATTAAGAAACCAAAGTGTTCATTTGTAGAATTGATCTAGATTATTATTCTTGTCGGACATAAAATGCCACTTTCCAAATACAATATTTTGGCACGGACCGAGATGCGTCTGACACGTGTATTTCATCTTTTGAGTTCCTGTTCAAAAATCCCATATTTATCTTCTGCAAAATCCCAGGGCTCGTCTGTCCAACTCTCACAACACAATCAAACGGCACCGAGTTATTTAGCCTGCAGCACAGTTCAGCTGACAGCTTTCACACCGGCTCAAACAAACCACACACACACACACACACACACACACACACACACACACACACACACACACAAAAGTTTATTCGACCTGCTGAAAAACTGTAAAAGTGAAGTATTTGGTCCGAACAACTTAACCTCTCAGCCATATCTATGAAATCCCACATGCACAGATGCAGACATTTGTGTTAGTGAGCATTCAAATCATTAACGACTGTAAATAATTGATTAAAAATAATAAAGTTGTGCTGTGTTACTAGTGAAGGACACATGGACAATGGAATCTCATCATCATTTAAGAAGCTTGGACTCATTCTGACTAATGGTGCGTCGGTCCTGAAAGGACTCAGGTAGCTTCAGATTCCAGGCCAAACATTCTTATGAAATGACCCCGTGAAAATTCACCAATCACCCGAACGCCATGTTTGACATCCACAAATAAAGCACGCCTCATTGCCGGCACATTTGTTCATTCTCTAACAGCATCCGTTACGAGCCATTTAACAGTTTTGAGCAAATTCACTAATGGGCAGGGGTGAGGAGATTGAGGGCCATGATTTTTTTTTTTTTTTGAGGGAAAGCAAAAATAAACCCTGAACGAGGAAAGGACGGGAGGCCACATTCTTATTGGACTAACTTTAAAGGTCAGGTACATATTATCATGACGACATATTACACACTCATGACAGCGGCGTCAGATTGATCCAGAGGTGGAGAGAAAATATGGAAGAACCTCTGTACCACGACTCCTTTGAAAATTCGAGGTGAAAGAAAACACCACTCCAGGAGCTATTTCTATAATTATGACAATTATGACTATTGCTACGGATATGATCTGTTTATATATTCAAAACTTCATTATCACTACCTGGACGTTTTTTTCAATTTTGAGATATTACTTTCATGATATGCAACACCTGCGCAAAAATGGGTTTTCGTCCAGATTATATTCCACTGTCATTTTGCAGATCTGAAACTGAAAGTCCAATATACATTCATCACATAACTGTCCCAGGATGAATGATGATGTGCGTATGTGAATGTGCTAACAGCAGAATAGTGGGTATCTGATTAGTGAACTGTGACGAGGAAGAATAAAACATATCAAGTAAATACCCACACGTCGGGAAGTTCCATACACTTGAAATTGAGATGGAATTAGACGGACGATCGCTCCGTGTCAGAGGAGCCTTGTTGTGCATGGCCGTTATCACCACTCTGACCAGTGGGGGCAGGATTTCGATGAGGAAAAAGAAGAGAAAACGCTGGAGGATATCTCTCCGGCGCCGTTATTCCCGGGGGAGAACATCCGTGCACATGGAGCGGGATGAACACTCGGCTCACGTGCAGGCCTGTGGTTTTCATGTTGGCTGGACTTCAGACAGATTAAAAGCCGTAGCGCCGGCGTCACAGCTCCTTGGAGAGAGACGCTAAAGACTTCTGAATTGTCCCGCGGCCGCCCTGCTCTGGCTGTTATGACAGTGATCCATTGGAATGGCCGCACTTTGCAGCCATTAGCCTTTGATCATGTCTGTGCCCGAGCTGGACGTTCTCTATCAAAATACTCCCTTCGTCTCTCTCTCTCTCTCTCTCTCTCTCTCTCTCTCTCTCTCTCTCTCGAACATGCCCACTCCCTCTTTCTTTCCCTCTCAGGCTGTCGCCTCCCTCCTGTCTTATTGGACGTTTCTCCAGAGACATGTGACAGACTGTAATGGAATTTTTCCATCGTCAATCTACAGAGGAGTGATGCATGGCTCCAATCCCCCCCGCCCCCGCCCCCCCCCGCCCCCCCGCCCCTCACGGGAGCCACCTGAGCGGGTGGTTGAGTGGCTCTGGATGGCTTCGAGACACGAGAGACAGACAGAGGGACAGAGACAACACACAGGGACGAAACATAGGAAGGAAGAGATCAAAGTGATCGGAGGAGTAGAGAGATTGAAATCTATGATCGTGTTTTCAATCCACCAGACTCAGATGAAATGGAATGATGGCAGGTGAGCTGAGTGGATTCATCGGGTACACAACTCAAAACCAGAGGAGGTTTGAAGCATCAAATAAAAAATCTGACATGTTTACTTGATTGGACCAATGTTCTACCCAGACTTACCCCCAGATTATGAACACAGGGACGATCGGTTGCATAGACAAAAAAAAAAAAAGAGTACGTAGGTGCCCCTATCAGCCCCTGGTCTACTATTTATGTGAAAAGCTCCGAGTAGTGTTTAAGGAAAATGACAGCGTTATGCATATGACAAGTGCGCTCACTCAGCGCAGGAGGCTAATGGATCGGAAATGGACTCCAAGGACGTCAACAGACACTCCAGCACCGAAGCCCCCCGCGTTTGTTCAAAACCACTTCATAAGTGGCGAATTACGTCCATGCATGACGGAGCCGACATTCAACGTAAAAATGTGACCTTTTAATATCGCAAAGTTTGACACCGGGGCCTCAATCAAATGTTTAATCCAAGCGGTCAGCGGGCAGAGCCCTCGCAGGGCAGTTATTAGTAAGTCAACTTCAAAGGGACAATCGCCCAACCGCCAATTACCGGCCCCAATCGTTTGCGAGTCCGATAATCGGTAAACCCCTCATTACCGCTATCTCTGTTAACAGCTGATATCCAGCGTCCGGCAAGAGAAAGAAAACCCGCTGACAGTGACTCAGCCGCACTGACACACGCGCTTTGTATCCCAGTCTCTCCTCCTCTCGTCTCTGGGGTCACGTGGGGTCAGGTTTGTTTCACTCGGTCAACGTGACAGGTTTCAATAGACGCGACGGACCCATCAGTGCACGGCGGCATCTTGAGGGCTGGTGACGACACACAGAGGGATTAAGGGCTGAGCGGAAATCCAGAGAGGAAGATTTCAGTTGCGCTGCGTTCGCGGAGGGGAGAGACAGATGAGGTGTAGTTTTTCATGAAGAGAAAACGCCCAAGGAGGAGGAGGAGAGAGAGAGAGAGAGAGAGAGAGAGAGAGAGAGAGAGAGAGAGAGAGAGAGAGAG
>JAFBJT010024437.1:23479-30979 GCA_016785325.1 Chascanopsetta lugubris | reverse complement strand
AACACTCAGGGATCACACCGCCCTCTCACTTTGACCTCATCCACCAGTATCAAACAGCAGGAGATTGAATATGTAGCAGAATAGTTTCTGGTGAATTCATGTTTCTTGTTTGATCTTGGTAACCATGGCGACCGGCTCTGCCTGCGCAGGTCCTTCATGAGGAGACAGAAGCTGTGGAGTCTCTGAGGGACGAGCTGAGTCAAACTGTCTCGTCCCTCAGAGACGTCGTCAGTCCTGCTGCTGCTGTCCTCCTCACTGAGCAGCTGCACACACACACTCACAGGTGAGACACACACACACACACACACACACACACACACACACACACACACACACATTCACATTTCATCTCATGTCTCACCAGCTGGAGCGTGGCAGTTGAAGCTCTGCAGCAGCGCCTCCAGAGGACAGGTGAGATCCTGCAGGTGTGGGACGTGTACGCTCGTCTGCAGGCGTCTTTCTCCCGCCAGCTGCAGACGCTGTGGAGTGATGTCACCTCTGCTCTGAGCTCACAGCCTGCTGATGACATCACCACCGAGCTGGTCCAGGTCAAAGTTGAGAAGCTTCAGGTGAGAAGAACTTTTTTATCAAAATCATTCTTTGTGTATAATTTATCATTATTATGATTATTATTGTTATTGTTATCAGCAGCAGCAGCAGCATTATTATTATTATCATCATTATTATCATTATTATTATTATTGTTGTTGTTGTTGTTATTATTATCATTGTTATCATTATCATTATAGTCATTATTATTATTGTTATGGTGATGATTATTATTATTATTATTATTATTGTCATTATTATTATCATTTTTAGAAGTAGTATTGTTGTTATTATTTATATCACAGTGAAGTATTTTCAGTGTGCACCACCCTGTAATTACACCACCGAACCGCTAGATGGCGCTAAACACAAGAAATTGGCGGCACTTCGCTTTATCCACTTCCGGTTTCCGGTCGCACTGGTTTTTCAAACGGATAGCGTGTGTTTGCTAGCGGCGCAGATACGGAATATATCGACTAACTTTATCACTCCCGGCTTTTCTAAACTAAAGAAAACGTGTCCGTGTTTATACTCAAAGTAAAAATCACGGAGCGAAGCGGCGGAAATGGGGTTTGTTTACCGGAAATGCCCCAATCAGGCGGGCCAATCGCAGCTGTTGTCGCCAAGATGCGTAGTTACGTTTTCGAACAGGTGTACGTCGTGTTATGGAGTAGTTTCGACCCAGGGACATAAAATCAAAGGTAAATTCGTCACAACAGGACCCGGAAAACAGAAGTAAACATGGAAACAACGAGTAAACAACACAGAGAGATTCCAGGAAACGGGATTCAGACCTGGCACCTCTGTGCTGTGAGTGCCCATGAGCCATAGTATTCTCATTTACCCCTGTTTATCATCTGAACGTAGTATTTACATGTAATTGTACTTCACGAACATGTACAGTAAAGGTCCTTAATGACTTCTGAAGCTGTTGTACTAACAAAACATTTCACGTGCTATAATAACTCGATGTTGTAGTACCCAGATATGTCGTGTAGGGGCGCTGTGTGACGTATTCAAAGGCCTTGCATCCATTTGTTTTAAACGGATATTGATAAGTATTAAAATTATTATTATTATTTCAATCATCTCTTGGTTTATTTTGTAAAAAATATCTGACAGTGACTTGTTATATTAAACTTGAATATTTAAATTATATATATATATATATATATATGTATACATTATAGATTTCTGCAAGCATTTCTGTTAATCATTTTTAATTTTTATAATCTTTTTTTGATTTGAGGTCCATCTCTGATTCTTCTTGAACTATATTATTAAAGATATTCAATAGTCTCCATAGTTTGATAATTGAATCTGTCCCTGATCACAACATCTCCTCTCTTTGCAGAGTCTCCTGCTGAGGAGCGACACTCTGCTCTCTGACCTGCAGGGGGTGCTGGAGGCCTCCAAGGACCTGACCAGGCACCTGGAACCTTCAGCCGCCGCTCTGGTCCAATCAGAGAGCAGGATGTTGTCACGTGGCGTCCTGCAGCTTAACAGGACTGTGACAGTGGAGCTGGGTCAGCAGCAGGTAGAGGAATCATTCATTTGTTGTTTTACAGAATCAGATTAAAAGTTTATTTTTATCGTATGAGGTCATCAGACTGAGCGATGACGTCATGGAGTATTTCACCTCTGAATACAGCTTGATTGACAGTTGTCATGTGAACTGGGTCAAACCAGGAAGTGTTACATGACCATATCAACAGGTTTTCAACAGTTGAGCTATTTAGTGCAACTTTCTGTGGATTTAGCTTCTTTACAACCTGTTTTAAACCATTTTAATGTGATGTTTTATTTATTTATTTCACAATAATTAAAAAAATAATTATAATACAAATGTTTATATTATTATCAAGTTTAAACCAGCTGACAGTTTTAGTCCATTGTTATGTTATGTTGCATATCTGAGCGCATTCTGTGATATACTGAAGTTCAGGGCTGTGACTCACCCAGAGCGTCACCGTGGCCTACAAATTAAGATGCACTCATGTTGTGTCTGTGTGTGTGTGTGTGTGTGTGTGTGTGTGTGTGTGTAGGAGGAGCTGAGGCGCCAGCAGGAGGTCAGCAGCGTCCTGGAGTCTCTGGAGAGGAGTGTGGAGGTTTGGCAGCAGCGTGTGGACGACGTGGCTCAGACAAGAGAGCAGGTGAGACTGGATATTATGAATGAATGAGTAGATGATGGCAACATGAACAGTTCTTTTCTGCATCAGCAGCTCAACCAACACGTAGATAAAATAGGATATTCGAGTAACCTACTTTTATTTTGAATAGGATGATTATCTTTTCAAGACAAATCATCCATATCCAAATGTCTAATGTTTATTTTCAATCATTATAATCTTCATACTTATGATTCAAAATCTGATTTACAGGAGTAAATGTACTGTAACGTATGGATGTCACAAAATCTAATTTTATTATTATAAGGCTGAAGTGGTTTTCTAAACATGACGAGTGCGTGTGAGTGGAAGTAGAGCAGAGGTAAACATCCGAGGAGGGTTGTTGATGTTTTGGTGCCTGGTGCTGTGAGGTCACGTCTCCAGACCTCTGTGATCCCTCGGACTCTCTGATTGCACCATATGTTTCCAGTCTGGTCTCCAGGAGCTGAGCGGCCTGTCTGCTGACCTGGATGTTCTCAATGAGCTGAGCCGCAGTCTGACGCTGGCCGACGCCGCCGCCGGCCGCCTGCGCAGCCTCAACCGGCGCTGGGCCGAGGTGTCCGCCCGAGCTGAGGAGGCCTGCAGGTCAGTGAGGGAGGACACGTGATGTTCCACACTCTAGATGTTCATGTGAACGGTTGCGCCAGCGAGTCTGTGTCTGTGTCGTCTTCCTGCAGTGAGCTGCAGGCGGAGTGGCTGCGTCAGCAGAGCTTCCAGCAGAAGTGTGAGGGCTGGATGTCCTTCCTGCAGAGGATGGAGGACAGTCTGGCCGTGGACGTGGCCGGATCATACGTGGGCCTCAGACAGCAGCTGTGCACACACAAGGTACCGATCATCGGTTACACTCTCAGGTTAACGCACACACACACACACACACACACACACATGTGGATGTAAACGTGTGTGTTGTTGTGACTCAGCGCTTCCAGGCCGAGCTGTCCACCGGCCACCAGATCCTCCACTCGGTCATCACTGAGGCTCTTCACCTGCTGCAGAGAGGAGAGGTGGACGACAGGTAACCACGGCAACCCGTCTTCTTCTGTCACCGGCAGGTCAGCATCCCATAATACTCACCCGCTCCCTCTCCCTCCATGTTCCCAGGAGTGACTTCATCCTGAAGCTGGCCCAGCTGCGGGAGCACTGGCAGGGGGCGGTGCAGCGCGCCGACCAGCGGCGCTCCCTGGTGGAGGGGCTGCTGCGACACTGGCACCTGTACAGCCGCAGCCTGAGGAAGCTGCAGAGGTTCCTGACGGACACGCAGGCGCTGCTCCCGCCCGGGGGGCCGCCGCTCTGCAGCCTGCAGCAGCTGCGCCGCTCGCTGAGAGACCTGCAGGTGAGAGTGAGGAACTACGTGGACTTCCTTCTCATGAAAGTCAGGGGGAATGCGGGAATTCTAGGAGAAGTCGTGATGGATGTTTACAGTGAAATGACTTCAATGCATGTTGAGGTGGTCTGTGTCAGCCAGGGGGCGCTGTGATGGAGCCACTCTGACAACAGAGTGCCCGCGTGTGAAGCCTTGTGGTCCAGGTACTGAGATACAACTGCAGATATTCCTCAGTTATACTTGATTATACTCAACTCTTCACTGAAGTCCTAAAGGTGCAGTCTGTGGAATTTAAAGGTTAAAATGGAAAATTAATGAACAACACAGGTGTGTGTATAATCATGACTCTAGGAGTCCTTGATATTGACGTCAGGAGCAGCTCCTCTCCACTAGAGGGCGCCGTGTTGCGTCACCATGTTTTTACAGGAGCCCAGAATGGACAAAGTAAACACCTGTAGAGTTTGAGTGAGAACTGAAGCCTGAGGTGCAACGTGACACATGGCAACGTGGAATTTGACTAACCTTTAACCAACCATTTCCTGTCTGACTTCCTGTTGTTATCACTGACGGAAACAAAGGTGTGATTTTCTTCAGTTTAAAAACACGTTGATTTAGTTTCCATACAAAGAAAGATGATTGATCTCATGATTGTTTTTGTTTATTGACGAGATTAACAAACAAGTTTCCCTCTCACTGTCCCACCGCAGCACAGACCGCTGTTTAGATGTGTATCTAAATGTTGCCTCCCCCTCCTCCTCCTCCTCCCCCTCTTCCTCCTCCTCCTCCTCCCCCTCCTCCTCCTCCCCCTCTTCCTCCTCCTCCTCCTCCTCCCCCCCTCCTCCTCCTCCTCCTCCTCCTCCTCCCCCTCCTCAGCACACGGAGCTGCTGTTCCAGAGGTACCAGTGCAGTTACATCCACACTCTGGAGGTGGGCCGGCAGCTCTTCGCCATGGGGGACGAGGAGACGCAGACTCGGCTGCAGACGGAGCTGGGGACGCTGCAGGAGGAGTGGGACAGTCTTCACTCTCTGCTGGGACGCAGGATGGACCTGACCGAGGCCATCGTCAAGGTAACCGCGCTCTGACACGCGTCGTTGTTGTGATTCCCTCCTCCACTTCCTGTTCAGACATGTTGTAGCGTCCTGGGTGAAGCGGGACGCTGTCAGACAGGTTCGCTCCTAAAACCTTTTTGAGCAGCTTCACCCGAGTGTAGAGACACAGGTGAACCTGGGACGGTCAGAGCGGCGGAGGGGTTTCCTGTCCTCGGACTCTCTACTTCCTGTGGAGCTTCCCTCTCATCTGAGCGTCACAGCAGGAGATTCTCTGGCCTTGAATCAGCGGCAGGTCGATGTGATCTCCGTTTTTTATTTTGAACCTGAGCAGCTCATTGACTGGAGACATCTGGACGCTCGGTCCTCCATCTGTCTCCTCTGAGCAGGACACACTTAATCCAATCAGCCGCAAGATCCTCACACACACATGTTGGAATACAAAAGAAACTGTGTTGTTGTTCCTAAAGCTGATCAGGTTTGCAATGATCTGATCAGTCAGGATTTATATTTACTAGTTCTTTACGTGTGTGTGTGTGTGTGTGTGTGTGTGTGTGTGTGTGTGTGTGTGTGTGTGTGTGTGTGTGTGTGTGTGTGTGTGTGTGTGTGTGTGTGTGTGTCAGAACTGGGAGCGCTGTGAGTCGGAGCTGGTGGACAGCATGTGGCAGCTGAAGGACTTAAAGACCAGGATGAACCAGTGGATCCCAGAGTGTGAGGACGATGATCTGCAGAGCGACGAGAAGTTCAACAAGGTGCAGCCACACACACACACACACACACACACACACACACACACACACACACAAACACACAGATTCTGTAAACTGCATTAACTGTGAATGTTTGGACAGTGACATTGTGATGAGAGAGAGACAGACAGAGAGAGAGAGAGAAGAGAGAGAGAGAGAGACAGACAGACAGAGAGAGACAGACAGACAGAGAGAGAGAGAGAGAGAGTTGAATAAAGAAAAACAGAGTCACAGACAGGTATAGATAGATTGATTGATAGACAAGTTGAGAGAGAGACAGACAGGTATAAATAGATAGATAATTGGACAGACAGCTTGAGACACAGAGAGAGAGAGAGACAGACAGACACAGACATGAAGCTTTCAGGCAGTTTGACATGAAAAGTGAGTCAGTGTCAAAACTAAGTTTAAAACAGGTTTGTCACACACACTCACTCACACACACTGACACTCACACACACACACACACTCACTCACACACACACTCACACACACTCCCTCCTCCTCTTTAGCACTTCATCACAGCCTTTATCCTCCACCCCTCCCTTCCTAGCTCCACCCATCCATCTCCACCCCTCCCCCTGCCTCTCACCCCTCCCCCCTCCTGTCCCGTCCTGCAGCCTGTGGCCCTTAATCCTCTCTGGGCAGAGAGAGAGAGAGAGAGAGAGAGGGGGGCAGAGAGAGAGAGAGAGAGGGGGGCAGAGAGAGAGAGAGAGAGAGAGAGAGAGAGAGACAGAGAGAGAGAGAGAGAGAAAAGAGAAAGGGGCCGGTCAGAGTCAGAGGGACAGTATCTACCCGAGCAGTGGAGGGGGTCTCTGACACTCTGCTGCTGTGTGTGTGTGTGTGTGTGTGTGTGTGTGTGCTATGGTATGCAGGAGAACGAGGACTCCCTGGTGGACTGGGCCCAGAGCCTGACGGAGCTGAGCACCATGAAGACGGATCTGTCCCAGTACATCATGGCTGATGACGTCCTGCTGCTGCAGGAGCAGGTGGAGCACCTGCACTGTCAGTGGGAGGAGCTCTGCCTCAAGGTGGGTCTGAGCAAACATCTGGAAACCAACGTGTTGACTTTATTCTTCAGGAACTGGTTTTACATCCAAAGAAATGTCTTCGCGCTTTCATCTCTAAAGTTGTTTCATGGTTTTATCTTAATTTACTGCAACTGAAAACTAGCTGCACAGATTCAAAGAAAATACACCTTTGAACTCATTTGTCACTTTTATACAAGTGTTTACTCCTTAAAGCCGTTTTCTGTGAGTGGTTCCGCTTCTTATATTTCAGTTTTCCAGCGTTAACCCTCAATGTATGAGTTGTGAAATGTCTGGAAACTTCGGGATCTCGAGTCATAGTGTGGATTCAGCTGCAGAGAGTGAGTGAGAAGGATCTGTTTCCTTCCAGGACGGATGTAAACGCATCTTAGTTCATCTGCTCCGATGTTTTCATTCCCTCGAATGTGGAATTGGACCTAAATCAGGAAGAACATGTAAATCCCAGGCTGCAGGAGTTCATTCAAAGTTCATTTTAAAGGGTTAACCTGACATTTCTCTTCCTCGGGAACCATCATTCACTCCTGAACCTGATGTGAACAGGTGGAGTTTGGTTGCTAAGTTCATCTGGTTGCGTGAAATGACGTGAACTCCTCGGGGAAGTGATTCCAGAAGGG
>JAFBJT010024431.1:0-28634 GCA_016785325.1 Chascanopsetta lugubris | reverse complement strand
CGGGGGGGAGCGGGGCGGAGGGGGGGGGGGGGGCGCGGGGGAGGGGAGGGGGGGGGGGGGCTGGTACAGTAGCAGCTGGGAGGATCTGCAGCAGGACAGCTCATCGGTCCTGACACACTGGAATGTATAAACAGTGTTAAAGGACAATACCACCTTAAAAAGCCTCTGACATCTGGCTGCAACTTCCCAGTCCACCTTTAAAACGGAGACAACAAGATATGATCTCCAGTTTATCTATGGCCTTGGAGGAGGTCAGTCGTATCCAGGCAGTTACCCCAGGGGCTGACGGATGAGGCCGATAGGGAAAAGCTGCAGTTCACACAGTGGCCACTAGAGGCGCCGTCCCCATAGACTCCCATGTTAAAATGATCAACTTCAGAGGAGAATGAAACATGTTTAAAGTCTGGTACAAACTCTGGTTTTGGTCTCAATCAGTCACATGTTTTCCCGTGACAGCTGTATGGGGGCGGGGCTTATTTCGATTCTCTCCAGGTTTGATATTGTACATAATTAAGGGCGTGGCCTCTTGAGCGACACCAGGGTTGACCCTCTGTGGATGCTGTGACAGCAACAAAGGTATTTGAATTTTATTTTTTAATTGATTTAGGTTTTTTCTATTGTTGTTATTTTCATTTTTTGATTATTCAAATGTTTTGTTATTTTTAATTTATTATTGATACATTTTCGTCCTTGTGCTACAACCAGTGCTCGTGTCGTAGCACCAACACTGTAACATAGAAAGGAAAGGATTCAATAAGGGACCTGATCGGTTCAAACGTAACAAAGACGACTTGAAGCTCCTCATTTGTACATAGGAAAAAAAAATAAACATGAATTGAAATTAATATTTGGTCAAATCCCCGTGGACGTTCCATCAAAAGAGCAAAGCAGAGTGAACATCACAGAGCTCAAAGAGGAGTTCTCTCCTTTCCAGCCGAGGCACAAACTTGATGATCCTTTCTTGGCTTCAATCACGGCATCGTTACCGGGCGCGAGGAGGCTGAACAGCCGAGGCAGGCAGTTCAACGCCTGCAGGAGCAGAGTGGCAGCAGATCCAATGCAGAGGAATAAGTGAAAGTGTGCGAAATGGCTAAAGGTCACAATATCGAGCTCCGGCAGAAGAAGAAGAAGAAGAAAAAAAAAAAATAAAATAAGAAAAAAAAAAAAAAATAGACAACTTTGAATTCAGGAGGCTGCGCATCTAATCCCAACCCCAACACCCGCCCCGCCCCCTCCCCCCGCGCAGAGCTGCACAGACTGATGGAAAACTACAAAAAAAAAAAAATTAATTAATTCTAACCCTCAAAAGTGGCGTTTGACATTCCTGAAGTTGGGTTTTTGCATCGAGGTGCAGAGCACGTTGGAGGTAAACACCCAGCTCAAGAGAGGGGCGGGGGGGGGGGGGTCGCCTCACCCTCCTTTGGTCAGAGAGCCATCAGTGCCTGAGGGAGGATCACTGTGAAGCACAAAGTGACAAAAAAAGCCTCATACTGTTGTGCTGCTAATGGAAGAATGAATGTGTGTGTGTGCGCGCACGCGTGTGTGTGTGTGTGTGTGTGAGAGAGAGATGGAGAGAGGCAATCAAGGAACAATTGACAGGACGAGAGATTAAACTCCTGACAGCTCGAGCTTTTAATGGCTAAAATGCTATTTTCCCCTGGATAATAACGATGACATGAATTTTCTCGTCTTGTCGCTGACGACAGGATTAAGAAAACATTTGAAAACACGCCGCGGCTCCGTCTGCGACCCCCAGCGTACGTTACAGACCGTTGTTTGACCCCTGCAGCTCCCAGGGGGCCGAGGGGCCGCACGGCACGGGCCGAGACACTTACGGGGGGGTTTTTAGAGCCCGTGTGTTTGTCTGGTCAGCGCCGGGCTCTGGGGAGCGGAGGTGTCGCCCCCTGTCAATCATCAGATCGGAGCAGGAGGGGAAAGGCAGGCGGCGCTCGGGGGCCAAGTTCAAAGTACGAGGACCCGGCGCCGCATGTCGGAGGCTCCCGAGGGCCTCGCTGTTTGTGCTGCATGAGTAATGCGGGAAAAGGAGAAGCAGACACGGACAGAAAACTGACGGCGGATATTTCCACAGCATGTTTGGGGTCATTTTCAAAGTCTGTTATAATTCTGTTGATGTCAAAATGTAGGACTCGTGTCATCGAGATACCCGGATTACTCTCTGAGAAATGAGCGACAGCTTTTCAAGAATGCTTAAAGGTGCACCATTTTTGTCACTATCTCTGTAATAGAATTACATAACAATGATATGATATCACGGATGCATAATACGTAATACCTCAATCGGCCATGTTTTTACAATAGCCCAGACTGGACGTACTAAGCGTCTTCTGAGCTTGAATGGCAAGCCAGGCTGACCACAGGCTCTCCTGCATGCTCAGATGGGTGACGGATTCAAAACGCGACCTCACCTGTAGATGTCTCCAGATCGTACACACTGCACCTTTAATATTGTATTGTCAAAGAATCATTCTGTGGCCCATCCGCCATCCCTCTACTCATTTGCATGGTGAGAACACAACCTGCTCGTCGGGCTTGACACGTGACCTGATCCCCACCTTTGGACAACGAGGACAGAATCGGGCAGAGATCCGCTCATGTTTACGGAGGATTCCCCCGCTTGGCCCCGCCCCTTTCTGCTGTCACCTAACAACAGAGCTGCCCTCGGATACGACGAGCGGCATTTATGCCCCTGGGTCTTTCGAGCCGACTCTCGTGAACTCTCGCTTTCGCGACTCATCACTCACTCCCTGGCCAATCAGCTCGTTGGGAAAACACGACAATCTGATGTTCCGCATCTCGCCACTTGCCACAGTCGTGATCACTCTCGCGTTACGAGACCTGGTGAAGACCCAACTACCTGAGCCATTGCTGCTGACTCAGCCTTCCGCTGAATGTCACAGCCGTCCATTTGGCGCAGCGTCGCTCAGCCACCGTCCACGTCTTCATGCGGCGGCAGCGCGCGGCATGCGAGTCCGCAGCTCCCACCGAACCCGAAGAACCGAGTCCGTGGCAAAGCCGCAGGACGGTAGATTAAACATGAGGCTCCATCGCGCACGAGTCCTCACCCTCGGCGCCGCGGCACCAGCGGCGCCCGCTATTTCATAAGCACTTCCTCGGGGCATTCGAGCGCGCGTGTGTTCGTTTACCAGCGCGCTGTCTGCAGCCCATCGCCGCGCAGCGTTAAACAGAGCCGTCCACAACCAGTCGCTGCCAAAGTCTGAGACACCTGAGAGGGAAACAACACTGGAGAGCCCAACGCTGCGCCTGCAGAGGATTAACAACCATCATCACATCTCTCCCTCTGTTGTTGTTGTTGTTGTTGTTGTTGTTGTTGTTGTTGTTGTTGTTGCAATACAGTTCATATCTCGGGCTTTCGGTTTGATCCAAGAACAACGAGCAGGAGAAGTCACACATTAACTCTCAGTACACGAGGTGCGACTTCTGCTTTCCACATCGGAGGTGTTCACATCCTTTTCACTGTCCGGTTGAATCAACGTGTGCGTTAGAAATTGTGCGTCTCTGAAATGAATAAGACGAGCTGACACAGGTTGGGTCCTTCACTACATGTTTGCAGAAGTCACATGGAAATATCCACAGACCTGCTGTTCTTTCTGTTTAAGAAGCAGCATTCTATTCGACTTTCATCGAAACATTGCAGTTAATGTCTTTTTTTTTGTCACTTGTACACTTTGCTAAATCACCTCACGGGCCCAACTCTGGGCCGTACGTTTGAAGACCTTGTTTCAGAGTGACATGCTCACTTCACGTCGCGCTCATATTCCTCTCTAATGATCCGCACAATTTGGCAAAGAAACATCTTCGGAATATCGGTTTTCCCGGAATCTGTCATCACCAAACGTTTCCGGGAATCCGCAGAACAGAACGGAACACATTGGAGGTCAACTCTTCCAGGCCAAAACAGTCTGCTTCTGGCAGAGCAAAGCAACTCTCGAATATCAACAAACGCTCCCAGCCAGATGTTTTCTCACAAGACTCAGCTGGGGATGATTAAAAACACATCGCGAAGGCAATTCTTCCTAAATGGTCACAAACAAGCGCAAAACAAGTCGTGTGAGGACGACGAGCTTGGGCCGGCGCAATTACACCCAGTGTTTTTCCACCGCCGTCAGATGATGATGTGTCGACGGAACAATCAGACAATCAATTCATTGATCGACGTAAACGCCACAAGCTCTGCTCTTTGTTTGGTGCGAGCCACGGAGGAGTAAGAAGAGGTCTGTCTGTCTGTCCGTCTGTCTATATCTGTCTGTCTGTCTGATTCTCTGTGTACCTAGTATCTGTCTGTCCATCTGTTTAGCCAACGATTATCCATCTATCAAACTGTCCACCAAGCTGTCTAACTAGTATGTGTCGGTCTGTCTGTCCATCCATCCATCCATTGTAGCAACTGTTACAGCTCTGGTCTCTCTCTCCTTCACACACACACACACACACACAAACACTCTGTCACCTCATCACCCAATCACCAGCCACACCCACGCACCTCCTCACCTCATCACCGGCCCCTTCTTACACCCCTGCCCTTCCAAAACGTCCTCTTGCCGGTTGGTAATGTGTTGCACTCGCCTCCCAGCGTTTCCAGTCCTGCCTACCCGACCTCCACCTCTGCCTGTTCCTGACCTGCCTTCGTCTCCGGTCCCCGGAAACCCGACGCCCGGTTCCGTATCCGACGTCGAACCCTGTCTGCTCCTTACCGCTCGTGTTGAAACCCTCGGTGCGAGAGCTACAAACGTACTCCCGGTTCTGTCTCCGTTCGCACTGCTCTCGGGTCCTGTCACCACCCGTTACACAGCAACGACTACGGACATGGGTCAGTTGGCCGTAGTTACACGGACTGAGTGTGGAGCAGCTGTGGCTCCATTGTGTCGTTGTGATGAAATGAGTCTCTTTCACAATAAGAGTTCAAGCAAGCACTTCCTCGGGGCATTCGAGCGCGCGTGTGTTCGTTTACCAGCGCGCTGTCTGCAGCCCATCGCCGCGCAGCGTTAAACAGAGCCGTCCACAACCAGTCACTGCCAAAGTCTGAGACACCTGAGAGGGAAACAACACTGGAGAGCCCAACGCTGCGCCTGCAGAGGATTAACAACCATCATCACATCTCTCCCTCTGTTGTTGTTGTTGTTGTTGTTGTTGTTGCAATACAGTTCATATCTCGGGCTTTCGGTTTGATCCAAGAACAACGAGCAGGAGAAGTCACACATTAACTCTCAGTACACGAGGTGCGACTTCTGCTTTCCACATTGGAGGTGTTCACATCCTTTTCACTGTCCGGTTGAATCAACGTGTGCGTTAGAAATTGTGCGTCTCTGAAATGAATAAGATGAGCTGATACAGGCTCGGTCCTTCACTACATGTTTGCAGAAGTCACATGGAAATATCCACAGACCTGCTGTTCTTTCTGTTTAAGAAGCAGCATTCTATTCGACTTTCATCGAAACATTGCAGTTCATGTCTTTTTTTTTTTGTCACTTGTACACTTTGCTAAATCACCTCACGGGCCCAACTCTGGGCCGTACGTTTGAAGACCTTGTTTCAGAGTGACATGCTCACTTCACGTCGCGCTCATATTCCTCTCTAATGATCCGCACAATTTGGCAAAGAAACATCTTCGGAATATCGGTTTTCCCGGAATCTGTCATCACCAAACGTTTCCGGGAATCCGCAGAACAGAACGGAACACATTGGAGGTCAACTCTTCCAGGCCAAAACAGTCTGCTTCTGGCAGAGCAAAGCAACTCTCGAATATCAACAAACGCTCCCAGCCAGATGTTTTCTCACAAGACTCAGCTGGGGATGATTAAAAACACATCGCGAAGGCAATTCTTCCTAAATGGTCACAAACAACCGCAAAACAAGTCGTGTGAGGACGACGAGCTTGGGCCGGCGCAATTACACCCAGTGTTTTTCCACCGCCGTCAGATGATGATGTGTCGACGGAACAATCAGACAATCAATTCATTGATCGACGTAAACGCCACAAGCTCTGCTCTTTGTTTGGTGCGAGCAACGGAGGAGTAAGAAGAGGTCTGTCTGTCTGTCCGTGTGTCTATATCTGTCTGTCTGTCTGATTCTCTGTGTACCTAGTATCTGTCTGTCCATCTGTTTAGCCAACGATTATCTATCTATCAAACTGTCCACCAAGCTGTCTAACTAGTATGTGTCGGTCGCTCAAACAGTGGGAACCCACTTTAATTGGCAAAACGCAACAGGACAGAGGATGGCTCCGCTCCCAAGGAGGACAGAGCAAACTTTCACATCATTTTTGCACATGTACATTTGCGGGAGATGAGAAACGAGCGAGGAACAACGCGGAGAGTAGGAGTGTTTGGAGGAAGATGAATGGCCAGTGATCAAATAACTGCTGAACTGCTTGAAACTTTGCAGATACAAATACTGACCACAAAAGAGAGAAGAGGGAGGGGGGGGGGGGGCGACAATCAAAGGGGAAGCTCGTACTTTTGATTCGACATCATGTACCATGTGGTCACTTGTGTGTCATGAAAGCTTTCCCGCAGCTCCACTTCCCCATCGGACGGTGAGGATTGGACGCGACCGACGGCATCCATCCTCCCTAACTTTTACAGGTGCACCATAGCTGACCGATGGGCCGCATCGGGAGCCGCGTAACACCAGAGAGTGGTGGCGGTAAGCGCTGCACATGGCCGAGCAGTGTCCATCCAGCATGTCTCTGCCCTTCAGGGGAATGCACGCACAGCATCACCAAGGAGCAGCGCTACCCCTCACGCAGGATGCCCCCAGGAGGGTACGCTTAAGGGGCCGTGGCCACAGCTTTTATCCAGCGGTCCATCGGGCTTCTCTACCCATGTATCTAAATATTCCACCTGGCATGTTTACCTATCCGCTTGTCGGCACTGCCTCCTGTTTACTGCTCTGTTTACTGCGCTGCTTACATAAAAGAAAGCAGTCGGCCGTGTCCGCTGCTATTGAACCAGGACTAAAATCCAATAAATCCTCTTTTTTTTTTTGTTGTATGTGTACATATTTTGGTACTTGACTTATTTATATCTCACCACATCCGTATGCATTTATGTTTCATCTTATATTTTTCAAGGCGTGTCATCCGATGCCCGGTGTTTACACACATAGTTATGTCCATTAAAATTGCAACATCAAGAACGTTACAGACAGGGACTGTGTTATCTGTGACTGTGACGTGTGTTTCCTGTGTAATATTTCCTGGAAGAGGCTGAGGGGGGGGGGGGGGGGGGGGGGGGGGGGGGGGGGGGGGGGGGGGGGGGGGGGGGGGGGGGGGGGGACCGAGCAAACAAAGAGAGAGGAACAGATAGATAGTGGGAGGAAAAAGGGGAGCTGGACTGCATGGAGAGGGTTGTGGGTAATCTCTAACCACAGTACCGCACCCCGAGGCGAAAGTCAATAGAGGAGCTAAATGGAGGTGAAGGGATGGAAGTCTGCATCAGATGTGGGGGGAAATATCTTGGCATCTGTGACACCATTCCTTCAAAATAACTTTGGAATTGAGGAAATATATCTAGCGTTTGCTAATTTTCTGTACTTCATGAAAGTGATGGTCCAGAGAGGAGAGATCATTGCAATTCTACACCAGACAGACCAAGACTTGGTGAAAAACCGAACGCACAAAACTTTCCACAGATAACGAAACCTCATCCCGCGTTGATAACTTATTTCTTTCTCTTTTTTAATTAAACCAAATTAAAAATGCCATGCTCGTTTAGCTGCTGACAAGATTCATCTGTGTTTCTGATATCCAAATAAATGCAGGCGCGGGTATTTCATATTCATGAGGCCCCGGTGACACTTTGTCCTCTCATTTACAAAGCACAGCGTTCAGCAGAATCTGTCCCCCCTGGACCCCCAATCAAATTTAATGGTCTTAGTGCAATGACATCAAAAAGCCTTGCTGTCCAACTCTTTACAAACAGCTTCCTGTGTTGTCTGTCCACACACACACACACACACACACACACACAGGTCTTTTCCATTTCACTGACTAATACACTTTGAACGCACTGCATGAAAGTTGACTGTGAAGCACAGAGGCATATGCTGTCTATATGCAAGGTCTGTTATGAAGTGAAAAAAGAACAACAGTTCTTAATGGGGTTCAACTTCGCCCCATCACTGGGGTCAAGCGGGGCATCACAGCGGCCGCACACAGGCTGATGTTTCCCTCTGATGCACAGAGCCAGTCTCCTCAGCGGGCCTCACATCACCTGCTCTTGCCTCCTTCCCTCGGCCGGACGTCCATCAATGTGGCTTTTGTCTGGCGGCGAGCGAACCCTTATTACGCGGCTGCATCCGGCCTCCTCGCTGAGGCATGTAAATATCAAAAGGGGATAATTTGCAGTGAATGGAGACACACTCCCGGCAGGCACACGCCAGTCAGCGACTTTGTGGCGAACAGGACATCATTCCGCATTACTATGCAGCGGGTGCGGGGCAAACGATTACCTAGGCACGGAATCCATTTGAAATGGCTTATGGGACAATATACAATACATCAGCGACCGTGAGCGAGACACAGAGAGATGAAACACACGAGTGTTTGTGATACCGGTAGGTTTTTTTTTTTTTTTTTAAGTGACCAGCAGGAGGCTGTGGGGGCAGCTGATGGAGAGATGTGTGCAGGGGACTGAGCTCGCCTTCTCTCTCTCTCTCTCTCTCTCTCTCTCTCTCTCTCTCTCTCCTCCCTCCCCCTCTCTCCCCCCCTCCCCCCCCCCCCCCCCCCCCGTGCTTCTAGCCAGTGGACACAAGGGATAAGGGCAGGGGACATAATCAAGATCGCAGGGGCTATCTCACTAACCCTTAGCACTGTAATTTCCAATGCCCCTGCCTCCGGCTCTGTATTAAGAGGTTTCCCTCCACAGAGTAATAATCTTTCCAACGGCACTAACTGTGAGAGAAGCAAACCCCGGGACACTTGGCATGTGTGTGTACACAGACATGTAACAGAAACACAGGGCATTGAAAAAAAAAAAAACTAAACTGCAGCACCTCACACACTACACTTTGTCTGTAATCCATTCTGGTCCATCTTCTTATCTTGTAAATACATCGATACATCGACATCCGGGAGCTGAATAATAATAACGGCTTATAAATCGTAAATCTTTGAAGATTTGTCTTAAGCAGCATCTGACTCACGTGTGACGTGTGTGCATGAGTCTCGCTCACGGTGTCATTCGTGAAACGCTCGAATCCTGTCGCAGCACCGTCCCCCAACTGTTAATACAATTTCGTTTCATGCACATACACCACTGTGGTTTTCATTAAAGGGGTTGTACAGTGTCATACGCTCAGTGGTCACAAATCCAGGCTGAATCTAAAGAGAGATAGAAGTTGAGCCCGATCCGTCTCCCCCGTTAATCTGCTTCACTTCCGCAGAATGAATGTGCCGAGGAAGGCAGCGGAGGATCCCTCCGTCCCTGCGAGTAGACGCAGGGTGGGGGACTGCAAGGGTGCTCTTACCTCCTTCATCATCTGATCCCTGGGGAGTTTGTGGTTGCAGGCGGCGGCTGTGGAAACAGGTAATGGGAGAGGATGAATTATTTCAAAAATGGAGCCCGGTGGTGGGCTCATCGGGGGAATGCGTGAGTTTGTTCCTGGGACTCTTTGCTTTGATGATGGGGATGTTGCTCACTGCCTTTCCCTCGTGGTACACCGGATGTTTGCTTTGGTCTGACTGTGACGGCAGCCTCTGACAAAAAGCACTAATGGAGAAAGGATCTGGACAAGATGACCTTGAATTTCTCAAATAATAAACTCAGTAGGAGCAGCAGGCTGAATGAATCTCACAAACGCAAGACGGTTGTGACAGCGACACAACAACAGGGATTTTTTCTGCAGGATAGTCTCCTTCGTTTTTTTTGCACAGAAGCCTCTGCCTGACTGCTCGGACTGCGTTGAGTCAAACGCACAGGGCTGCCGTACGTCCTCTACCTGCCTCTCCTTACAGTGTTGTCTATTCCAGTCAGGGAAGGATGTGCGGGAGGGGGATGGAAAAGTACAGGAATCACGGGAAAACTCGGCTACAAACAGCAATGAAAGTGATGACATCTCAGTCACGTTGTTTTATAAATCACGTTAAGTGACTGTTCTTGGAGGGTGGGGGACTGGATGCGGAGGACAATATCTAAGAACAGAGCAGATACCACTTCACTACAGGTGTGCAAACTGACATATTTGTCATCCATACGTGCAAAATTAAACTTAGTGAATATGGGTAGATCAACTTACTCTTCCAGATCCTCTGCAGCAGGCCTTCTTGAGGACCTGTAACACAGCAAAGGGAGTTTGAGAAATGAAACGCGTCACATTATTTCCTTCAGCTTCTAATTATAGTGATCCTGCGTTATCAGACACAGCGGGCTCAGCCACACTCGTGTTTCCTCTTCCCTTCATCACCTCAACTTTGTCTCCCGCTGGTTCAGGCAGCTATTTTCAGACCTTTCTTCACGGCTCAGCTTGAATGGGACAATGCCAGACACCCAAACACTATGTTTGGACTCTTCACCGCCTCAGCACTTTATTTTTAGGCCCATGTGCTATTTTTGATGCTTCAGTAAAACTTGATGAGAATATCACTGCACTGTGATATCATTTTGGAATGCTGCAGGTCAATTGCATCACATTTAATGAATCAATCATTAAATAAAACACTGGTCAAAGTAGATTAACTTCTGATTTGTTGACAAAAATAGAATTATTGTAATGGTTTTTCAAGGATGCTACATTCTTTTGAATATATTTCCTGGTTGAGTGGTGCCCCCTACTGGTGCTACATTAAGTACTGTGAATTCAAGTTGATGGTATTACCAAAAAAAATCAGGATCATGTACCTTCGGTATTAATTGACATTCAGTCAATACTTTATTTATCTAACAAAAACATTTATTTTTATCTATTAAAATAAATCAGTTCTATTGTTGAGATTCATTCAATCTCATGCGTTACCAGTCAATTAAAATGTCATTGCTGTAGGCCACATTTACAAACTTCTCTTTGGCTCATATGGATTAAAGTAGTACTACACCCTCTGTCCATTACATTCATAACAATACATTCATAAATGGGAATAATGAAGGAATCCATTTTCCCTTGTTTTTTCAGAGATTTCCAACTTGTGAATTTGTACGATACGATGCGATATATCTAGAAATAAACATTTTACTGCTTGGCCATGAGTGCGTTGATCTTATTCAAAAAATGTATCTGTATGCACAATAAACACATTTTTCTTTTATTGAGCCAACTGAAGAAAGTGAAACCTTCTTAATTTGTATTTCTGAAGCAGGACACAGAACAAAATGAGAAAATGATGAAACAAACAAAGGGGTAAACAATTCCTAGCCAATAATCTTTACTCTAACAGCCTGAAGGTGCGAGAGTCCGATGTAGCCGGGCAAAGAGGAGCCAAGAGAGCCTCTACCTGCCTGCCCTTGGACTTTGTCCTGTCCAGTGGGCGGGGGTGGTGACACTTAAGACACATTACAGGCCCCTTGATTAAGACTCATGTAAGGCAAAGCGATAGACATGGTAAAACTGTCTGGAAAAAGTTGTTAGGGATAAAATATATTGTGACAACCCGGCTTCAAAGGTTCATCAATAAACTGACAGATCATTTAGTGTCAATTAGAAGTGATAGATCGACAAATCCCGGGATTTCTGCGCTGGGATTAGTGGGAGGAGGATGGCGGTGATTGAGCATGAGGGGTGACATTGAAGGGAAAAGTCCTTGCCGGTTCCAGGGGGGACCATTACTTACTTTGTTTCAGAGAGGATCAATGCACGTGCAAACCCCTTTTACACCTCCTGTATTTCAATGGCTTGGGAGAGCGGAGATATCAAGCCGGGTTGCGCAAACGCAGAGAAGTCACACAATGACCTTCTGTGTGAGAGGAAAGATCCATTAAGTTTGCTGATTTCCCTGAATGCACCAACAGTGCAGTGAGGCACAAAAGGTGTCGAGTTGGTGGAGACTGTTCACTTCAATACTCCTTGTGTGCTCTCAGAACATTACAACAGAGGCAGGGGGAAGAGAAAAAACAACAGAGGCGGTTCTACTGTTGTATCAAAGTCCCCGTAAGCGGGTGCTGTGTTTGGATTTAGCCGCCTGGTGCACAGAAGCTTTTAGGGAGCAGCTTCCATCTGTTCCAAATATTTCATGAGATCTCCATGTTGTGCTCCCCATGTAAAGAGCAGACTGCAGTGGTGAGGGGTGATTAAGTGGCCTGAACCCCAGTGATGAAGTGGCTAGCTGACTAACAGTGCCCTCCTGTGGCTGATGCATTAACCATGTCAATTACCGCCTCGCTCGCAGATGAAGACGAATGGAGAGTTGCCCACTCAGACGCGCTCCCTCCAAGCTTGTTGATTCACTGCCCGAATGCCAAATACGCACCGATAAATAAGCTCATTCAACGGCATGAGAGTTCGCTAATAGCACATATCACCCGGCGACCGCAGCTTGGGAGTCTGGGTCCTCGGTTCAGCGACAGGAGATGAGAAAACACCAAAGATACGTACTTGGCTGATCCAGATGCGGAGCTGTCCTCGGCCCAGCCGCCCTGCCGCCGAGCCGGTTTAGTGGGAGGAACCTGGATAGAAAGAGAGACATTTTACACTGAGCAAAAATGATAATAATCCGAAAAAGGTCAACAGCACTTATTTCAGTGGTAAACTTGAGTACATGAGTAATATGATATGATATGAAATTATTTAGAAAAAATATAGATTATTCACTATTTCGTTGCTGTTCTGAGAACTGCTTCATCCAATTATCGGCACCTCATCTCATATCCTACATCTCCACTGAGTTAATAAAAATAGATAAATATGCCATATTTTGTAATCTATGATGATACAAAATACACGTGAAAAACTATTATTGTGAGTTTTTAAGACTTCAATTTGACAGTAGGGGGCTCTCGTGTTGAATAGTAAACCAATCACCCACAGGAAAACCAGACCCCAAAGCTTGACAACATTAATGCAAAAGGAAAAAAAAGATTAAGTTGTAAGTCCCAGATTTATAGCCTAAACCTAATTTTGAACTCCTACAACTGAGAGAAAGCTCTTATACAATAAACAATATGGCTGGAATGTGCTGTTCAGAGGGCTCTCTCTGCACTCCATTGTTTTGTTTTTTGACTATAGTTTTCAATACACCAAAACATATGAAGCAGAGCGTGGGAACTGCCAGGAGACGGGTTCCAAAATAGATTCACAGTCAAAAAATAAAAAATGACCCTCTCCTTCTCATTCTTTGATTCTCAAAATAGTAAACTCCGTAAGCATCTCAATTCTGGGAGCGGGAGCCTGAGAGCAGCACTTGAATGAATGAATTCCTGAGAGCGTCACAGGTTTAGACAAGAGACAAACAAATTGGAGGAAAGAAGGAGAAGAGGAAAAAATAAAGCACATTACTAAACTGGGTCGGTGGAGAACAAAGCACTCATGGATTTTTTTTTAAGATGACAGAAGGAATCATTTCTCACAACCGCTTCATCACCAAAGCCATTTATAAATCTGAGTGACATCATTAAGCAGGGCAGAGGGAGCCCACTCTGCTTGGCTCTGAATCCACCATTAACTGAGAGAGCTGAGGTCGAACAAGCTCTCTCCAATTTGTGTACTTAATAACTCTCTCTTTATCAAAACCAAGAACTGATTGCAATGAGGAGAAGTGGGGCTTAACAAGCAACTTCCTAGAAATTCCCTCTACTTCCGAGGAATTTCTGATGTTGATGTTAATATTTACGATGCCGACCACTTTTTTACGAGACAAGATAATAAGGTGGAGTGAGCGCAGTAAATTGGTCGGACATTAATTCACTGGACAAATATGAAAAGGATGATAAGTGTCCTGAGAAACAAAACAAACGTCATCCTCCATATCTGAATGACCAAATATGAACCTCACAGCTGTAGTAAAATGGTTATGGCTGCTCGGACAATTAGTTTGGCCCTTGTGGTTTCTAATTTAGGATATTTCTAATGGTCTCTGGGGCAAGGAACCGGCGGTGGCCAAACCCTACGAGCCCATAAAAGCAATTGAGTCTTTGTTTAAAGGGATGTCAGGAATGTGACAAATCAGTTGGGTATTTTAGACAGAAGAGGCCAGGGTTGATAAACGAAGACCGTAAATAAACCCACCCAGTCGCACGACACGCTGGAAAAATGTATTGCATGTGCACAACAGGTCAGGGAGGGCGCGAGAATACTGGTTCATACATTGGGGAAGTTGGCCAAATTTGGAAAGATTAGCCTAAAGCAAGAGCATCGCTGACATTTTTTTGCTTTGGGAATGTTGGCTAGTTTACAGTTTGCCAATCCAGGAGATGTGACCGATTCCATAAATACCAGTTACAATGAGGAGAGATTATTTGTGGAACTTCAACTGTCACTTCTGCTCTGACTTTTCTCACATTTTTTCCATGTATTTTGCCTAAATTTAGTATCATTACCTCCAACATGTTTCACAAGGCAGGGGTCACTGAGAAGATTGTAACAACACTACAACAACAGTCCGGCCCCACTTAAAATGATTTATGAAATGGAAGTTGATGGTTAAGTCATCAGGATGTAATCTGCTTATCTTTAAACTTACTGTATTTAATTTATGAGTTCAATTGTAGTTTCAAGTGACTCTGGTTTGAGAGTTTATACATCAAGACTTCCAACAAATCAAAAAGATCCAATACACACACAGAAGGATAATGAATGAGGCGAAGATCTCTATAAACCATAAAACCAGCTGATGTAGAAAAACAGCAAATCAAATGTTTTCGCATCAATAAACATCCTATCAAACTTTAAACCATTTGCGTCAAGTTGTTACAAATGTGTGTCGTTATGCTACACACTGATCCGAGGTAAACAACAATGGTAGATTATGTTAAGGAATCGACGACAGTAAATGGTACAAAGTTGAAGTCTGCAGTAGTAGCCATAAATAGCCATGCAAAGCCACCCGTCATATTCATGCGACCTACCTCGTCTTCATCCTTCCATTTATATTACATGAGACAAAAACCAAAACACATATCAATGATGAATTCCATGGGGTTGAAATGACGACATGCAACAAACTGCCTGCCTGTTATCACACCATTACCTACATCTCCCATTGAAGCGGAGGTGGAGGACTTCCTCGTGTATCGAGAATCCTCAAACGAAGACTGATCTGCTGCGAGGCGAGCTCTCCTTCCCGACTTCGCAACCTGGGGACATTTGAGGAGGGAGAAGAAATACTGATCTTAGAGAAACAGATGTCCAAAGCAACGAGACTCTTGCCTTTTCTTAGCAAGTCTTTTAATCCAATGTCCCTTCCATGCCATATCTACAGAAGATACCTTCTGCCTTGTATTTCTGCACATGTGACAAAATGCTTGAATCAAATCACAGTCCGTGGGTTATCTCATTGTAAGATAAGCCTGTGAGGCTTTTAATAGCAATTTGGGATCAATGGACCCTGCACTTTATGAGGATGCTTAACATTGGCTCTCCAGGGGCAGCAAAACAAACTGAATCAATCATTTCAAGCAAAATCCTTTTTTAAAGATGAATTATCATACAATCTAAACCTAACATTTATCAGGAGTTTTTGTAAACTGTTAAACGTGACACACATATGTCACGTTTTATGTGTGTGACACAAAACGATTATCCTGATGTTTTTATATGTGTAGAATTACCTGAATACACAAGCTGTTGGTTTGGTTTGTTTAGAAATGATCTGTTAACATACGTTGGGAGTGGGCGTGGTGTTGTTACGGTGGGCCACATCATACAGACTTGACGCCATTTAAGTTCTGATGCCTGAGGGCAAGTGAAGGTTCTCATATAGAGGGTTTGGTAGGATGAGATGAAGGTTCACGATGCTGCAACACAGCAACTTCACCTCCAGTCGGTTACTATAACAACGTGAGACAGTTCCTGCCAGTTCGAGTGAGCCTGAGAGCAGTGAGATAAGGAGACGAGGCTCGAGGACAGAGTATGGGTGTTTGCGATACAATTCACAATAGATGAAAACATTCTAAAAGTCGCGTGGTTCGCTCAAATGAGCATTCAGCTGTGCATGAGTGTACGTTCCAGTCTGTTAAAAGTGCTAATTAAAGTTAGCTTTAGCATTGGGACGGTTGACGTTGACTGGCCACTCTGACAAACGTGTTGCCCACTGTTGCTCAAAAGCGATATTGAACACAATGTCTGTGAGTGACTTGTGGCTTCTTTCAGCTTCCTCTGCACCGTGCTCGGCGTAATTGAGAGGCGTACGTTAGCTTTGAAGCTAGCTAGCTAGCTAGCACTACCTTTAGGCACAGAAAGCTAATGTTAACAGCACACAACGCTAAAGTTAACCCTGCTCCCGTCACCTTACTGTACTCCCACTCACATTTTTCACCGCTCCACCGTCTCCAAACTGGAAGTTATCCTCCATTTCTCCTCTTCTTGTAGTGGCCGGCTGTTTGAGGCCAGCCTGCTTCCTGGATGTAATAAAGCGTCACACGGCAACGCTCTCCATGGTAACGCCAATCAGGATGAAAGAGCCGCCGGTTCCATCCAATCACCATGATACTCACACATAAAAATTAGAATAGTAAAAAAAAAAAGCAGTTATTTAATTAAAACGGTGCGTCCAGGTCTAAATATAGAATTGTGCGACACTTTAATGTTGAACTAGACTTCAGCTCCACATGAAATTATTGCTTTGAATTTTTCTTTTCTTTTCTTTTTCTTTTTTGTTCTATCCGGGGGGCAGGACCTTACATGGGTCACAACGGAACTAAAACAGAAAATATCATTTGTAATGATTAAATTCTTTATTTTTCCAGGGGATGATTTAACGTTTAATGCCTAAACATTCTTAAAATATATAGTTATCCTTTCGGGGAGTGAGTTTTTCCTTTCTGTCCCATTTTGATGCGACTTCACCACCGGATGTCACCAAATCCAACACACTTAACCTTTAATGTGACTCGAATGTGCCCTCAAGTAACTGCACTCTTTTACAAAAGCATTCAATCATTGCATTTTGAAACGTACACAACTATGAGAAGCATTTACCAATATTTCATCATTTTGCTGTTGTGATGTCCTGTGTTATTTTAAGATGCCAGAGAAGCAACATGAATCAATATACTTTATAAATAAGCCAATAAACTATAAGCACTTGTTGACATATGAACTGTGGGAATATGCCTTTAAAGTATATTAATGAAGGTCTTGCAGGGACCACAGGGTTTGAATTGTGTATTGTACAATAGCAGAGGGCTGATGTCATCCAACAGCCTCAGACAAAGTTTGACTTGGACCAAATAAACAAGAGACTTCCCACAACTCCCACTGTCTGTCCTTCTTGTTTCCTCGTAGAAAAAAAGTTGTTTTTCTTCAGCTCCTCCATCCACCCACATTATCTCACCCACACAGGTCAATGTCCAGACTGAGAAACCAAATCCCCCCACCACCAATTCCGTTGCACGCCCTACTGCCCGCTAGATGTCACTGTTGTGCATGGTTTAGGCTCCCTGAGTGGCAGCAGCAGCAGCAGCAGCAGCAGCAGAAAGCGGACCCCGAGAACTGATCTGGGTCCCACGAGCAACTTGAATATGGCATTTTTGTGATGTTTGGCACACGGTGTCTTTGATGTACTGAAACTTTGCCTTTGATGTTGTCAACAACAATCTCACTGAGGATTCGCTCAGGGCACGTGGCCAAAGAGTTGCTCAACTTCATTTCCATCCACCAAAACACAAAATGATAGAAAACACCCCCCCTGAGAAATCAGTGCAATCAAATGTAGTACCTTTTTTTCCCCGAGAAACGTGCTCCATCTTGCGAAAGTGCGCATTGCCCAATCGTTACGCACGCATTCGCAATGTCGGATGCTTTCAAGAGAATACAAATTAAAAGTATTTCTGGGCGCATTTCGGAGGGTCAGGTCTGATTGTCCGAAGCAGCGAGTCGCCGCCCCACCCTCCCCGTGCGAGCGTCACAGTCCTTTGACTATAAAGTGCGAGTGAGAGTGGAAAGTGTGTTTGAGGCTGGACTGTGGAGGGGCGAGCAGCAGCAGCAGCAGCAGCAGCAACAGCAACAGCAACAGCAACAGCAACAGCAGCAGCAGCAGCAGCAGCAGCAGCAGCAGCAGCGAGGGCGCACCGACTCCGACACAACAAGTGGATGGAAAGAGCTCAGTGCAATGGAGAGAGTGAGGCTCGGCGCAGAGAGAGGTGCCCTGTGAGCTGAGGAAGAAGTAGAAGAAGAAGAAGAAGAAGAAGAAGAAGAAGGAGGAGGACAAGAAGAAGAAGAAGAAGAAGAAGAAGAAGAAGAAGAAGGACAAGAAGAAGAAGAAGAAGAAGAGGGGGGTGGAAGAGAAAGATGTTGGAATGAGCACCGGGATCCGGAGTTTTGATGCAGAGCTGAGGTCTTTACGCACGATGGCACGGATTTGCTCCACTCCACGCGTCGCCACGATGACATAGCAGCACTTTTGAGAGAAAAATGGGATTCTCGCAGGAACAGAACTCACACACGACCTGAAGGAAAAGAGACAAGGGGAGGGGGGCGGGGGGGGGAAGGAAAGGTTGGTTTCAACTCAGCCGAGTTCTGTGTCAATTGTCGTATTTCTTTCCTCCTCTGTGACTTGGGCGTGCGTAAACTATGAATCTGGGCGAAACTCTCCTGCTTCTCCTCCTCTCCCACTGCGTGACCATGAGCGTGTCGCTGTCCACTTGCACCACCGTGGACATCGACCACATCAAGAAGAAGAGGGTGGAGGCGGTGCGCGGCCAGATCCTCAGCAAGCTGCGGCTGACCAGTCCGCCCCAGACCACCGGTCCCAGCCAGGTGCCCTACCAGGTGCTGGCGCTCTACAACAGCACCAAGGAGCTGATCGAGGAGCTGGGCCGGGACCGGCAGCAGAGCTGCGGACAGGACAACACGGAGACCGAGTACTACGCCAAAGAGATTTACAAGTTCAACATGATCTATGGACCGTCAGAGAACAGTAAGTTGATTCGAGGAAGGGTGCGTTGTGGGGGGGTGGGGGGGGCGGGGGGGGGGGGGGGGGGGGGGGGGGGGGGGGGGGGGGGGGGGGGGGGGGGGGGGGGGGGGGATTGCGCCACGTGCGTAACGGCAGCAGCCACCCAAACGCGCTTGGGTATGTGTGCTTAGAACGCCAGAATCAAAAGAGCGTATCTTAGCGTAAAGGATGATTGTGATTAGGAGAGAAACAGGGGATGGGTCGGGTGGGGTGGGGTGGGGGGGGGGCGGGGGGTCCCGTGTTTTCCCAGCTGGCGACGCGTCCCCCGGTGCCGCCGCGCCACCTTTACGCACAGAGCGCAGGGCGAAGCGAGGAGCGCAGAGTAAACAGTCTAATTGGAATGAGCGCCATTCCTCATACATACCTCACACCAAAGCCATGGGAACTCCAGCTTAAGTCTGACACATTCCTGTGCGAGGGGGGGAAAAAATAAAAAATAAAAAAAATATAAAAACGAATTCTCAGGCAGTTAAGTCCAGTATTTATTGCCAACTCCAATACCTCATTTCCATTCTCTGGCCGTGAGCTCCCCAATATTTTTCATCCTCTGCCTACAACTCTCTCACCTCACCTCAGCTCCCCCCTGCTTTCTAGTAGCTGCAGTGCTATGATCTAATTCCCTTGTTCATCCATATTGGTATTTCCTGTGTAAACTATGGCCCATTGATTGTTCCAGAGATGTGAAACAGAAGCCGGCAGGTTCCTCCAGGGAAAGACAGTTTGTAAGTGGAGGAGTTGGAGCTGTGCACCCCCCCCCCCCCCCCCCCCCCCCCCCCCCCCCCCCCCCCCCCCCCCCCCCCCCCCCCCCCCCCCCCACCCCCCACCCCCACCCCCCTCCCTCCAGGGTCAGAGGTGGGTCAGCGGTCGGTGATTTCCTCAGCGTGTGGAATCAACAGGTGTTTATGCCGCGCTGCCTCCGACACTGAGCAGATCCTCCGGCCCCGAGCCCCGAATCAAATCCATTTCACAGGTCCCGCAAAAGTGCTTCTGACATTCAAAATACACAGCTCGGGGTTTATCCGCTGGTCAGAGGCAGCCGGAGCTCCCAAAGCAAACAGGAGGTCTAAGGAGTGGGATCAGCGATGGCCAGGTGCCCAGGACACATCACACTGCTCTGGTACAGTAGGCCGCACTGTAGGTGATAATGCAAGACGCGATCTCGCCCGAGAGCCGGCGACCGCCGACGGCAGAGCGACGGCTGAGATTAGTGAGTCGAGGCCGGAGGTGCCAACGATAATTAACGCCGTTCGGTGCCTTTTCCGTGATGCGGCGTGAAGGAGAGCGGAGGCCGTGTCGCCGGGTCTCGAGTCTGTCGCCCTGACGGCTCTGCAGTGTTGTTCACTCGCAGTCCTCCTCCTGGATATAATGACTTTTACATTCGCTGCTTTTTTGGAAGGTGGGAGTGTTTTGGATTACGCTCCATTCTTTTTGTTCCCCCCCCCCCCCTTTTCACACACGGTTAAAAAGTTAAACAGAAACGTCTCTCTCTCTCTCTCTCTCTCTCTCTACTCTCTCTTGCTCTCATACTTAAACAGGCCACTTGCTTCCAGACTGCTCTGGTAATGCAAATCAAGGCATTATCCGCTCATGAGCTGAAGCAAGAGTGAGTCATGGCGGCAATCTAGATCTTCCCCCCTTCGCCCTCCTCTCAGCAGACGTCCGCTGTCGTAATTTCATCCCCTGGCGTAACCCAAATACTGCTAAAGACGAATATTTCAACCCGAGGACCAGGAACAGCGAATGAACGATGACGGGTTAAAATTAGAAGCATTGTGCCGTCGCCGTGTCATTTCAAGCCAATCGTTGAGTCAGTGTCAGATCGGTGAAAATGAGGACAGCGGGGTATCTGATATATGGGATAGTAGAAAGATGATGTCATCTGAACAAACAGAGACAGAGGTCTTTGGCCAACTCCCAAAGAAGCAGACATTACCCCCCCCCCTCCCCCTCCTGCTCCTGCTCCTCCTCCTCCTCCTCCTCCTACTCCCAAGCTGCCTCCTGCTCCCAGGCCTTCACCATTCTTGCGCTTCCTCATCCTTAATCAAAATTGGAAGTTTTGTTTTTGTTTTCCCTCAGACCAGAGCTCCTTAACGTTATCTAATCTGCAGCAGTGGCCCTGTCACACTCGGCGTCCGAGGGAGCAGAGGCTGAGAAATTGGACCCCGTACAAAAGCAGCGCTGAATTAAACTTTTGAAGTAAATTTCCTGGATGTAAGCGGGTGAGAGGGAAAAGCAAACTTTTCCATGAGAGCATTCAAGTTCAAGTCCCAGATGCTCCAATTGAAGTAGATAATGGCGAAGTCAAATAAACAGATTTTCCACAGAAATTCCTGTTTGTCCTTCATGGGACCCGGGACACCTCAGCAGCTGGCCAGCACCTGCTGCCTTATGCTTCCTATTTCCTTTGTTTACCTCCACGAGCTCTGGAGAGACTGACATCACAGACCATCCTCTGGGCTAAAGGGCAGGGAGAGGTGATTCCTGGGGAGGCGTTTTCGTTTGTTGTTGTTGTTGTTGTTGTTGTTGTCAGCAGCTTCTGTGAGGATCTCAGACACCAGAGGCGGAGTGTGTGCCGGGGCGTGAGATGTGGTGCAGGGCAGCGTCTGGGTGAGGCAGTTTATGTGACGCTTTACTGCACAGCTATTCAAACATCTGTCCCCAGGTCCTCTGCACTCGGAATTCCACATTTGGAGCCCAACTTTGTTCGAGCTCATCGAACGATGATGACGCTATCAACCGAGTGACCTTTTCCATTTCAAGCTTCATGCGACTATAAATAGGCATTTGTGGGCGTTTTTGTTCAATTGTTAACAATTCTATAATCTGATTGAAGAACATTTTACTTTAATCCGACTAAATCTTCATCAATGTAGAAGCGATACGTTTACTGTTGTTACCATTATTATATAATGGTAACTTGAGGTTAATGAAAACAACAATTGGTAGATTCAAGTGGTTATTCACGCTCAGGAATCCCAGTATAATTATTTCACATTCCAATTCTGCCTGGGGAAATGGGAATTATTTCACAATAACTTTACAAACTGCACCTTCAAAACTCAAAAGTTGTTCAATTTGGAAGTTGGGATTTAATCCTTAACCTTGGTTGTGCAAAAAATATGGTGGTGCATCAGTGAAGAGGATCAAGTCTATGTGGAGACAAAGGGCTCAGCAGCACATGATATATACAGGTCATTCTAAAAAAAATAAAAACATCTCTACATTTATTTAATATTTCATTTCTGCCAATCAAGTGAGAAACAATTTAACCTGAATGTTACACACTGGAGCTTTAAAAGAGAGAACTCACCCCTGTCGGAGCCGGGCAGACTTCTCGCTCAATGTTGATGTGGGTCAAAGGTCAAACTCATGTCAGCATCCTTAAAAACGGCAGCGGACAGAAAATTAGCGAATTTAATTTTAATTATACGAGCAATCCCCTCCATTCACCAACACGGAACAAATTACCTTTCAGATCCTTGGCGAAAATAAGCCATAATGTGAAATCCACCTAAAACCATTGCAGTGGGAAAAATGAGGTCATCCAAAAAGGAAACCAAAGACTTGATTAGAATTTCAAATATCCCCTCGAAGTGGGGCTTTCCACCTTCTGAGGAGGGGGAGGGGCCATCTCGGAAATGCTGACCGCATGCAAGGTGCTAATCCACAGCCGGGGGGAGGGGCGGGGGGGGGGGTCGGGGCAGTGAGTGAGGGGGAGGAGGGGAGAGGAAAAGGCTACTGAGGTTTCCTCCTCAACGATGGTGTGGAAACACTGGACAGATATCTGGTCGGGGGGACGAATGCTGGAAAGGTCACCTATAAATAGGGAAAGTTGAAAGCAAAAAAAATAAAAAACTTTGTGGAAACATCAGATAATGACTGGGAGGACACTGAAATAGGATTACGGGTCAAATGAATTACAGATACACGGAGATGTACAAGTTCCTTTCGCATGACAAAGAATAAAAAAAAGAGTTTCCATTCGCTCCGGAACAGCCTGAGGTGCAAATCAGCTAAAGGTGCAATTCCTCTTTTAGCCATCAGCAAATCTGAGGCCCGGTAATAAAGCATAAGCTCGGGGCTGTAAATTAACCATGGCTTGGCTGTAAATGACTGTTTCCACTTGGCTCATAAATAGTTTGTTATGTGCTTGTTTTGCTCAACACTGCATGTGCTGGGCCTGTTAAAATAATAAACTGCTCAATGGTATTATGGTATAAATAGGGGGAAAGGATACAAGTGCAACAGGAAGCTTTTTAGATAAAAATCACAATGTGGCCATTTCTTTCGTCGACTCAGTTAAAGGTCAGCGTGCAATCGCGAACACACGCCCCCACTCAGTATGTTTGCGGCAAGTTGTTACTTGTCAAGCCTGCACATCACGGAGCTTCTATCAAGATGGAGTCGTCCGTCCCCGTGGTTTCTCAGGTAACGTTGTGCTCCTGCACTTGAACCCACATGCTCCGGACCGGAGCTTTTGGTTCCAGGGAATACTTGGCTCTCGTCTGAGCCCCTCAGAGCACCTGTTGGGCTCCAGCGCTGGTGGGAGGAGGAGAGGGAGTATGCTGCCGTCCCTCTGCAGCCTGCTCTACCGCCACATGGGACATTTGGTTTTCATTTCATGACTTCAACTTGTTGGTAACTCTGATCACACAAAGCATAAGCAGATGGTTTGTGGGAATGGCTCCCTGGAATGGACGAGAAATAGTTGTAATGAAAATTTAAAAAAATAGATTGAAGAGTTCTATCTGTAAACTATCTGCAGCGGTTTGGGGGAATCCTTTGCATAAAACCAATCAATAAGCAGAGGGTCCACCCCTGTAAGGTCAACAGTGGAAATGAGGCTTTGATAACATGTACACAAATGAGGTAACAGATGGATTAGAGCTTGAGGGGGATTTCGACAATAGCGATGTGCTCGTGCTTTCGAGGGAGATATTCAGTAACATCGTCAGAGCCACTGCTGAGTCACCATTTCCACTTTGCTTGCAGATGACCTCTCCATCTGCCCTAAGAGCATCACCTCCAAGGTATTCCGCTTCAACGTCTCCACCATGGAGAAGAACTCCACCAACTTGTTCCGGGCTGAGTTTCGAGCCCTGCGGATCCCCAACCAGGCGGCCAAGAAAAATGAGCAGAGGATTGAGCTCTACCAGGTGTGTGAACTGACCGTTCATTTCCACTGTTAGCAGAGCGCAGGGGGGTAACGTGCTCGATTTCCCTCAGAAGGCCCGCGCAGGTCAGCGAGAGAGATGAAAACATTTATATAAGGGTGTCCAACTCCCTCTCCTTTTTTTTTTCACGCACTGATCATTATTCCATGTGTTTAAAGTCCAATGGATTTTACATTTGCTCAAACTCAAGATCTTGCACAGCCGTTTTTAAGTAACCCTAGATTACCACTTGACACTTTCCCCCTGTCCTAGCTGTCAATCTCGAGGCAGTTGTCCCTCTCGGTCAGATCAAGTGAGGCGTTGCGCTTTCAACAAGGGGATATCAAGCGGCACCTGCATGCGTGTGTTTATCGGCCTTTTTTTGCGAAGCGTGTTAAAGCGCGCACGTGTTAGATGTCTGCGTGTGGGGTGGCAAGGTTGGATTTTTTTTTTCAGTTTCCTCATTAATCTCCCATGAGAGACTCGGAGTAATGATCAGGTTCCAACATTTCCTGCCAGAGAGACAAGCGTCTCCGGACTGCATACCGCCTCAGAGGCAAAACTCTGGCCAGCGCCGAATACAGACTGTCAGACCCAGCAGATTGTTTCCAGGGGCCTCGGAGCCGATAGAGGCAGAGTCACCCACTGGGGGAGTTAATGGAGCCGCATGCACACCGCCATGCTTGAACTGGGGGTTGGCTGGAGCTGATTGGCAGAGGGCTGACACTGGCAGTCCTCTGGCAACTCTTTCCCACAGGAAGACAGATTAGATGCTGACAATGTCCAGGACCCTGGTTATCCCAAACACTGCGGTTAGGCTAAGAGCTCAACTCACCACCCAACAAACATGTTTCTTTGTGCAGATAAACACCTTTGTTCACAGGAGGGCCGGACGATGTAGGAATGTCTAAAACACACTGGTAAAGTCAGGCTTTACATTCCTCCATCATCAGTTTTGTACGTCTGGGCTCTCAACATGAGTTAGTGCATGAATACCTGTAGGTCTACTCTCTGAACTCTGTGACTCCGAAACCAGAAGCCCAACAAAGTTCAAAAATGTGAAATGCTGATGTGAAGGACAGTCAGGTTCTCACTGGCAGAAGGGTAACGCGCAGGCATTAACTTGCAAAATGGGGATATCAACACAGGGAGTCATTTTTTCCATGAAGAGTAGACATTTGGCCCAAGGCATCCTGGAGAATCTGGCTGAAACAGACAAGCTCTGGTTCTGTGTGTCAGTGTGTTTGCGCGTACAAGAGAGTTTGTGCAGCTGGGTCACATTTTCAACTTTTCCTCGCAGATCCTCCAGAAAGACGACCCCAAAGCCAAACAGCGCTACATCGGGGGCAAGAACGTCCTGACCAAGGGGACGGCCGAATGGGTCTCGTTCGATGTCACTGAGACAGTGAGGGAGTGGCTAATGTACCGACGTGAGTGAGGACACCTCAGATTTTCCTTGTATCGCATATCCTGCCAAAGGGGACGACTTCAGTCGAAGAGAAGGATTTTTCCTTGGGGAAAAATGTCAGTTCCTACATCCGTCTTCTTCTCTCGTTTCCCTTCAGAAACCAATCTTGGCCTGGAGATCAGCGTGCATTGTCCGTGCAACACGTTTAGGCCCAACGGTGACATCATCGAGAATGCAAACGAGGTGCTGGAGGTCAAGTTCAAAGGTGAGACTGCATTACACAGTGATGGGACCAATGAGAGCGGTCTGGAAATGTAAGAGCGAGATCCTGACCAAGTTCAAATCTGAAAGAGTCAAAGATGCATATATAGATTTGTATAAACGTGTCTCAAGATCTCGAGTATGAAAATATGTGTGTCAAGATTTGACAGCTAGTGAAATACATCGGAATGTTCTGACTGTTTGACCTGCGGTTTGTTGCATAATGCTATATATTATGAATGTATGGCATTACGAACAGTTTTAGCATTAGGAACAGTTTTTGATTAATGTATGAAGATTAGATGAGATAGCTGCAATGACTCTCCTGTATCTACAGAAAATGCAAAGCAAAGATGTCTAATCACTTGGCTCAGTTTAGCTGGAAAGCAAGAGGCTCAAATTTGAGCAACTATCATTTAAAGCGAGCTGAGTATTTAGCTTAGTTAAATGACATCACAAGATCATTTGACACTTGTGATTAGCGGCCGAGAGCTTCAACATGACTTTTCATTTCATTTCTCGATGACAAATAGGGGGCTAAAATTCACACAAATCTCTGGTAAAGCTGAACTGACTAGCTCAATGGCAAGATGCTTATTATTTGTTGCCGACTCCGAAAATGGCCTCTCACAGCCGCATAGAAAGTAACCTATGCAGCTAGTTAGCTTAGCTTAATGCAAAGACAACAGAACACCATTTGGGCATATTTGAATGGTTGCCAAGGGTTAGATAAGAAAATACAATTCCAAGCCTTTGTTGGCTGTGAAGCTAATCTGTGCAGCCACTTCTCAGTACGAGTTTGATATCTTTTGTTTCTTTGCCACCTCTCGGACAAGAACATTGATATGACTCGTTTGTCTGTACCCTGAAAACACTACCTACCCACAAAGCCTACCTGGGCAGCTATGCAGTGTATAGCTTAGCATAAAGACAGAAAACAACCGCTAGCATGGCCATGTCGAAAGTCCATTTGCTTGCAGCGTGGCAATAAAAAAATCAAACAGAAGAACGTGGACATACAGCCTCTATTTCTCTGCAGATTCATGAGCGTTGGACAGAGGCAGACTATTGTTTCCCTTCTGTCTTGAAGCTTAATGCTAAGCTAAACTAGCTGGTCCCAGGTGGCTTAAGCCTTTATACCAAGAGCTCAGACATGAGAGTGGTATCAGTATTCTAATCTAACTCTTAGACAGAAAGCAAATAAGCGTACTTGCCAAAATTACAAACGATTACTTGTCCAGGATGTATTGTGTGGCGCTGTCTGTGGCTGCTCGGTCAGAATCCGGCCCCTGCTTTTGATCTCTCGCGGTGAAAAAAAACCTTCTGCCTGTTTGTATTCACGATCAAGACTCAGATAAGAATCCAGTTTGTTTGATTTGTGTAATGATACAGATCCACATCTGTTGTTTGTTGAAATATTGGGTTTATGACTGTAGATCACATCCATCCACTCAGCCTTGCTGAAGCGCGGCCGTGGGTCCAGGCCTGTATTCAGTGCTGACCCCTTGTGATTGGAGCGTTTGGGCCGGATGCCAATACTGAGTCAATACACTCAGATTAGTGTCGTGTAAGAGGGTAAACGGTCCAGAGCGTCAGATGTAGGCATCGTTTCCGGTTTCCTTTGCAGGAAAAATGGACAATTCATTATTTCAGTCTTTATGAATATATTATCACCTGGAAATACTCACCTCTTGGGTTCTGTCATAGATTCTCCGACAAGCGTGGAAGAAGGGGAGCAGACGGTGTTCAGCTGCACCAATAATAATGATAACAATAACAACGATTACTATTATTATTATTATTACTGTCATCATGTAATAGTAATCTAATCTCACAATACCATGTAGGTGGAGTAGAGTATATTTCATAAATAGAAGAAAGGCTAAATATGCTTCTATTTCATTCACTCATTAAAATAACCAGAGGCTTTGGAGTTCCATTTGCTCATTGAGCAGGCTACAGCTAACAACTATGTTTTGTCAGATGACTGAGAATCGAATTAAATTGACAATAGAATGAAACAATACATCCTCTATTTTAAGGTGATCTAAAAAAAAAAATTTTTTTTAAACAAAAAAAAAAAAACGTTATGTCCAGTCATCAGCATGTTCCTCCTGCTGTGATGCTCCTTGATGTCTTTTTGTTCCGATTTCTCAGTCAGAGGAAAAGAGAGAGACACAGAGCATGGGAATACAATCGATCTGGTATCTCACTTAGTGCCGGAGCCCCCGGGCCCTCAGTCCTGGGAACACTCCCGACTGGCTCGGCCACAAGGAATGTGCTGCCACGGTGCTCAGACGTTTGGCCCCGAATTAAAGGGGGACGTACATATTCACCAGCAGCATCTCTCCCGAGATATACGCTGCTTAAGCTATCAGGGGCAGAGTGGATGAGCAGACTCTGGCCCAGAGGAAGGGGAGGGGAGGGGGGGTGGTTTGTGGAACCAGTTTTAAATAAAGAAGAGGAAGAAAAGTGGTTGAACAAAGAGCAGCCTGGACATTTAAAGGTGCAGCGGGTAGGATTTGGTGATATCTAGAGGTGAAGTTGCATGAGGTATCCATCACCTCACCCCTTCTGAACATGCAGGAGAACCTATGGTCGACTTCAGTTGTCAATAAAACAAAAACAAAAAAGTACGTCCACTTTTACTACTGTAAAAACATGGCGGCCGCCATAGAGAGGAGCCCACTCCACATGGGCGCATTTTAGGGTAATGGTAAAAAAAAACATCAGA